>APFE030349759.1:97556-142902 GCA_000404065.3 Pinus taeda | reverse complement strand
GACAAATTGCTGTGTAACAATTGTTGTAAAAACTCCGCGAATTGCAGGGGCAGAGTGAAAATTGTATGTTAGAGCCATAAGGTTGTCTACCCTAAGTTTTGAATGTAGTGTTGGCCTACCCATGGTCCGTGGACTATGGGATTGTATAAATAGGGCAAGGCTCTAAGTTGTAAAGTAGTTAAGAAATAAGTAAGTTGACAAACGGATGAAGTCAAGAAGATAACGAGCATAGAGCAAGAGTTTAGTATCTTGGGTCATAGTAGTAGGAAGAGGCTTTGCAGTTGAGTGCGCGGACCCCTACAACTGAGTGCATAGGGTAGAGTCGGGTCTGTAACCAAGGAAAGAGCTAATAAAGAGAAGTTTGATTCCAAATCTTATGTATCTGTTTTGAGTTAGTATATGGTTGATATCTTGTGCAATTGTACTGTTTTACTTATCGCGTGCACTTGTATGAATGATGAACACTGTTAAGTATACCTAAACACATACAGATAAGCTAAGTGTTCAACTAATATCGGGTTAACTGTAAGGGATTGGGTAATAAAATGGATCGACCCTCGAATAGGGCTGCGTGAAGGTAGTATTGCAGGCTGCGAGGTACTGATAGGTGCACATAGTGACGTGCTCGCAGGGTCAAACTGCGGACCACCAAAAATCACCAAACATCTCTAAGGTGTGGAAACCTGGTTCTACCACCCTCCCATACTACTTCGGGTGAGACTTCAGTCCACGCTCCTCAGATTTTTGCCAAAAGGGCTAGTAGTACCAGGATTTGTTTGGCTAAATCACCTTGGAACCTGGGTCCGGCCCCTGCAAGCCAACAAATGGTTTCGTTGCTGGGACTGGGATCTGCATAATGGATGTATGATGTCGTGTCACTAGAATCCAACAAAGAAAGAAATTAAATGGTGGTTGGACAAGAATATTCACGATTTCGCGTCACACGAAAATAGGAATCTGTGAGTAGCTAAGGAATAGTGGTTGGAGCGCTACTTATATACGGAAATCCACAAAATTTTCTTTGCATCCTTTCCTTCTGAGCTGTATGAGTGGATTGCAAAGCTATCAGACAGTCAGGGAAGGTGTAGGATCGACAAACCAATCATGTGGACTTTGGAATTAGTGTGTAGACTAGAAGCGTCAAAAGATAATATCGTGCGAGTTGTGGACCATTGGCTTTATCGGATTATAGGAGGACTTATCACTAAGTTCATTATAGATATGACCGTCAGCTACAGTGAGGCGAAATGTTGCTTCCTCAAAGAACCGCGAGGTAAGTATATTAAATATTTGAACACTTGGATTAAGATGCTATTGTGTTAAAAGTGGGTTATGACAATAAATTAATGTTTGGGATGACGCGAAGTGGGAAGATCTACATAAACGAAAGTAGTGAAGAATTAGAAACTAGTCCCTAAGAGCTTGTGAAAGTTTCTCTGAGAAGTGTAGTCAGTCATATAAGGCATTGAATTCCATGCTTACAACCTCCACCTACATTGCCACCTGTCTCACCATATTTGCCACCACTAGAGTTTAGTATGGCGAGTGCGATCAAACTGTTGGTATTCATAGGAGTAGGGAATGAACATCTGGACCAATTCTGGTTCATGGTAAGGGTGGTATGGTAAGCACAAAGAGTCGTGCATAACAATATAAAGAAGCCTATGCTGATAAGCGTGTTGCAGGATTGCACAATAACATGGTACATTAAGCATTCTAATGACCATCTGAACGTGGGGATCACAAATATAGAGGTCATGCTAAATAGGGAGTTTAGCAGGCCAAAGTCGGAGACACAATCGATTATCGGGTTTAAGGAGATCACAATGCTTCCAGGTGAGACTCCATAGGATTTGGATCAGAGACTAAAGGGTATGATTCACAAAGCCAACATGACCTTGATAGATGGAAAACACCATGCATGGTTTGTAGCATCATTAACACTGCATTTAAGGACGACGTTGTCACAACAAAATCTTTCCACCCAAGCCAAAGCTTTGGAGATGGAAATGAGATTGCATGGGACCCTTATACAAGATCCTGTTCTGGGATTCCAACAAATCCATGTGTAAATACAAAATTTATGTATGGAAATGAAGAATTTGAAACAAGACAGGAAACCTCAGCCAGAGGTGCACGAGGAGGTATGGTGCATAAAATGAAAAGGCCAGGGGAATGACAAGGACCACTATCCAGTTTTTGCGAATTACTGAGCGGGAGGAGGGCTGATGTCGTTAAGACCTAAGGCACAAGAAGGACCAAGTGCGGCGCCTACACTATGGTGTGCCATTTGTTAGATAGGAGGAAAACACACTACAAATAATTGTCATTTATTGCAAAAGTATATGCAGACATCCCAACAATTGTTTTGTAATTTCTGCAGGTCGGTAGGCCATGATGAATGCACTTACAGAAGCTATGAACTAATGATGGATCGGACTCCCGCATACAGGGTACAGAATAAAATTCAAGCCCTCGACCCAAATGAAAAAATTGCGCGCATTGGATTTCAGGGGCGCAGACGAGGTCGAGGTGGAATGCGACCAGGAAGGGGTTGCAGACAACTAATTTGTTACAATTGCGGAGGGCTAGGACACTATGCCTGTGATTGTATGAATCTGATGAGAAAATCAGGTTTGAACTATACTTATTTTTACCATGAGGTAGAAGACTGCCCTACATTGATAGTGAGGTTGCGCGAAAAAGGGGTACTCCAACCTCCCTCGACTCAGTATTTGCAAATGATGAGGTTTGAGCCACGCGAAGAAGACCCACATGTAAACATAGTGCTCAGAAGCGGTATCACCATTGGTGATGATAAAGGTAAGTAGTTAGAAGAAAGTGCGTGGGTTCACAAGGCTCCTACAAAGGAACCTGAATTTGATTTGAAGAGCGCAAAGTAGACATTCATGGAAGCTAAGAAGAGCTTCACATAGGCCTCCACTTCAGGTAGTAAGGATAAACTAGAACCAGGGATAGATCCTTCAATGCTCACTACCTTTCTAGAGACATTTATGAAAATGCTACACGACAGCAAGGCTGTGAAAGGACTGCAAGAACTTATCACTAGGTGCACTGGGTCAAGAGAACTGCACGTAGTCCAGAAACTTGGAAAGCATGCATTGCACACAGGAAGGGAAATGAGATTGACTGTGCAAATTGGAGAGTATGAAATGGATTAGGTAATTTTGGATCTCAGATCAGATGCGAATGTACTGCCAAAACAAACATGGGAACGCATGGGCAGACCCACACCACAATTGTCTCCTATCCAATTTCAAATGGCGAACTAGCAAAAGATATTACCTATGGGAATATTGCAAGGAGTAACGGTGGATATTGAAGGTGTGAACATGCTGGTAGATTTCGAAGTGATAGAGATTTTCGATGACAACAATCCCTATCCCGTGCTACTGAGAATAGACTGGGCCATCGATATGAATGGAGTAATAAATATAAAGAAGCACAAAATGATTTTTGAGAAAAAGCGTAGCGGTGCCTTTAGACCCTGCAGAAGGAGCGTGCTACACAGAGCCAGTGCGTGACGACGAGAGTGATGACGAGCTAGATTGTATCTACAAAATAACCACTTGGGAACAGGATTGGGTGAATCCTACAATGGATGGTTTGATTTTGTGGGAGTGCTAAATCTCCTACACATTAGATTCAGATGAGGAAATAGAATGATGGCAGAACTGATTACACGAGGTAACCATGCTAAACTGCAACATGATGGTTAGATCATTGCGCTGCATGACAATAGAGGTAAGGGATCTACCTATGCATGACAAGTTGACAACGATGGATGAATTCCCAAACAAATTTGAAAATGCAATGCTAGAATAGCAACGGTTTGATTCTCTGAAATGGGCACTACGTGCGACTCCACCAAGGTGGTGGGTTACACATCAGAGAAGTTTTGAGGACTAGCGCAGATGCAGAAGGATGATGCACCTACAATTTTGGAAACCGCAGATGTAGCTAGTAGACAAGTATGAAGGACAAGATGATCCACATACACACCTCGCGAAATGGACCAAGGTATATGGGGAAGAGCCATAGCTTGAATGGGTATATTTATTCTATCATACCCTAGATGTCATACCCATGAATTGGTATACTGGGACGGAGCTTCGCCATGGTATGAGAAAATGGGATATATTGCGCGAGGGAATTCTGTTAACGTTCACATTTCAGGATCGTTGGTGGGATACTGTTGACAATGTGCTATAGGCAGTAAAAGTAGTTATCTTCAAAATAACCTAGTAACCAATGGAATTACTTCAGCCAGAATGGGCAACATAGCTGAGTTGTGCACTAAAGTGTTACAATGTAAATGTTGAGGAGGATGATGAGGACCCATGAAATATTAACATTCCAAAAACAGGAGTTTGTTGCGAGGTTCGAGGACAATCAATTGAGGATCTCGACATCATCGCACCACTAAAAACAAAGCAGGTAAACATTGGAATGGAGGTGGAGTCGAAGTACGCAACGCTTGGGGACTATTGGGATGATTCCACGGTGGACAAGGTCACGAGTTACTCTGTGAATACCAAGATTTGTTCCCAACCAAAATTACGGACTTAAAAAGGATCGTTGGCGATTTAGGGATGATGAGGATCACCTTGAAACCTAATGCGAATCCGGTTAAGCAGCAACCTTACCACTTGAATCCGAAATATAAAGAAAAGTTCCATGAAGAATTAAACAAAATGCTTGCAACCAGAATCATTGAGCCTGTGGAAGAATCCGACTAGGTGAGTCCTATGGTAGTACAAGAGAAAAAGTAGAAGGGTGAAATAAGAACATGCGTGGACCTCAGGAAGCTAAACGACACCTGTATACATAATCCATTCCTGACATTGTTCACAAATGAAGTACTGGAGAATGTTGGCAGCTAGGAAGCATACTCATTTGCAAATGGGTTCTAAGGGTATCATCAGATCAAGATTGCACCAGAAGATAAGAGAAAAATGACCTTTGCAATAGAATGGGGCTGCTTTCAATACACCATTATGCCGTTTGGACTGAAGAATGCACTAGCCATCTTTTTACGCATCGTTGTGGCTGCATTCAAAGAATATATCCACAAGTTCTTTGAGGTCTATCTAGATGATTGGGTTTTCTTTGGATTAGTTAAGCACCATGTATCATGCTTACGCTTGATGTTGGATACTTGCCGCCGACAACAGATTGCGCTGAACCTTAAGAAGTGCACATTCCTCATTCCCTTTGGAAACCTGTTGGGATATATGGTCTGCAAACAAGGACTGATGGTGGACCCTGTGAAGATTTCCATTATTTTAAATTTGGAAGCACCACGAAGTGTTGAACAACTACACACTACCTTGGGAGACACTGGATACTATAGGAAGTTTGTCAAAAGTTATGCCCAAATAACAACGCTGATGGAAAAGCTATTGAATTAGGATGTTACATATCGTTGGAATGATGATTACATGTTGATGCGTCATGTATTACGCTGGAAGCAGTACTCAGAAAGGAGGGCATGGAGGGCGTGGATCACCCAATCGCATTTTCAAGTCGGAGATTTCCCAAAGTAGAAAAGAACTATTCCACCATCGAGCATGAGAGGTTAGTGATGGTGTATGCGCTCCAAAAATACCAACACTATTTACTCGGAGGATATTTCAAGATGAATACTGACCATTCCGCGTTGAAATACTTGGTCAATAAGCCTATGTTGGGGGGGCACATATGCAGATGGCTGTTATTTTTCCAAGAATATGATTTTGAGGTCATAGTCAAGCCAGGACACCTGAATGCAGGACCAAATCACTTGTCACGAATTGAGACAGGTGAGGAACCCACTAATTTGGAGGAGGGACTACCTAATGCACAAATCCTTGCGGTGCGTGTCACAGACGGGCACTTCGAAGATATAATCCATATTCTTGACAACAGGGATGGCACTGAAGGAATATTTCGTCCAACAGAAGAAGGAATTGGTGGTACACACAGTGGATTTTTTTGTCATCGCGGGGCACCTATTCAAAATGGGAAATGATGAGATATTTCGAAGATACGAACCTAAATTTGAACGAAGCTAGATCCTCACAGAAGCACATGGGGGTGCTGCAAGAGGAAACCATGCAGGATGTGTGACCACATATAAGATTTTTTCTGTAGGGTTATGGTGGCCAACCCTACACCAAGATTCGAAAGTGCACTGTAAGGCCTACGATATATGTCAAAGGACTGGAAAAACATTGCGGAGGGATGAGATGTCGTTAAATCCATAAATGACACTACAACCATTTGAGAAATGGGCAATTGACTTCATGGGACCAATCAAACCTTAGCGAAATATGGGCACACACTACATCATCATTGTGACGAAGTACCTGACATGATGGGTGGAAGCATAGCTAATTAAAGACTGCATGACTACCACAGATGTGAAGTTTTTGTTCGAAAAAGTGTTGACCTGATTTGGTTGTCTGAAAAATCTTAATGAGTGATCATGGAATACATTCCCTGAATGAAACCATCAGCACACTCATAGAAGAGTTCCAGGTGTATTATCAGAAAAGTACACTGTACCACCCACAAGCTAACAGGACAGTAGAGGCATTCAACAAAATACTGGAGATTGCATTGACCAAAGTATGCAACACGCAGCGAAACGATTGGGATCTGCGCATACCTGCTGTGCTATGGGATTACAAAACAACATGTAAGAAACTGATGGGACAAACACCTTTCCAGTTAGTTTATGGCATGGAAGCTATCTTGCCAATGGAATATATCGTACCTAATCTATGAATAGCAATGCTTATAGACATGATGGATCGTGAAGCTCTGGAAAAAATGCTTGCGCAATTAGAAGAACTCGAGGAAGAATGGTTTTTAATTGGATTTCATCAACAGGTACAAAAGCGGCATGAAAAAGCCTGGCATGACTGCCATATAAATTTGCACACCTTCAAGGTAAATGACTTAGTGCTACTGTATGATAGTAAGTTTGAAAAATTTCCAGGAAAATTCAGAATGCACTGGCTGGGACCATATGTGGTTAAGGAGGTCAGAGACGGAGGTGTGGCCCAGCTAGTCAAACTAAATGGAGAACCCTTCGCAGGTAAAGTAAACGATAGCCGCTTGAAGCCCTACATGGGTGGGTCGACTATCTGACTAATCGGTCGAAGTACAGTCTTCATGACCCAAGGAGCTAGACAAAGGCGCAGGACTATAAACATATGCATCGGATGCTGGTACAAATGTAAGGACACAATTCAGACATGGAGGAATGACTACAACAGGTACAATAAGTAGTAGCTCAATGCATGGTAGACATCAGCGTCATGCAGGAATAGTTGGAGGAAATCTGCACCAAGATTGTTGTGCTGATAGGGTGACTCGAGGATGAGTCATGATGCTTGTGTTTTGGGTCTGTTGGGCATGGAATCCCCCCATAGCATGTTTTGGGGCTCAAAGCCCAAGTTTTGAGTATTATCGTTGTAAAAACTCTGCAAATTGTAGGCTCAGAGCACAAATTATATGTTAGAGTCATAGGGTTGTCTGCCTTAAGTTTTGAATGTAGTGTCAGCCTACCCATGGTCTGCGGACCATGGGATTGTATAAATAGAGTGAGGCTCTAAGTTGTAAAGTAGTTAATAAAGAAGTAAGTTGACAAATGGATGGAGTCAAGAAGGTAGCGAGCATAGAGCAAGAGTCTAGTATATTGGATCGTAGTAGTAGGAAGAAGCTCTATAGCTGAGTGTGCAGAGGCCTAGTAGAGTCCACAGCTAAGTGCGCAGGCCCTTGCAGCTGAGTGCGCATGGTAGAGTCGGGTCTATAACTAGGGAAAGAGATAATAAAGAGAAGTTTGATTCCAAATCTTCTGTATCTATTTTGAGTTAGTATATGGTTCATATCTTGTGCAATTGTACTATTTTACTTATCGTACACACTTGTATGAATGATGAACACTATTAAGTATAACTAAACACATACAAATAAGCTAAGTGATCAAATAATATTGGGTTAATTGTAATGGATTGGGTAATAACACAGATCAAGCCCCAAATAGGGCTGCATGAATGCAACATCACAGGCTACGAGGTACTGATAGGTGTGCATAGCAACGTGTGCGCAAGGTCAAACTGCGGACAATCGAAAATCATCAGACATCTTTAGGGTGAGGAAACCTAGTTCTAGCACCCTCCCATACTACTTTGGGTGAGACTTTAGTCCACGCTCCATGGACTGTTATCGAAAGGGCCAGTAGTACCAGGATTTGTTTGGCTAAATCACCTCTAAACCTGGGTCATGCCCCTACAAGCCAACATAATTCTTCATTGCTCCCTGGTTTCGATTGACCTCTTTCATTTCCCTCATTATTCAGTTTGAGGAATTCTTAATTGCTTCTTGACCCCAATTGAAAAACCACTTCAGCATCCAGCCTAAAATATCTGAATTTACTTAGCTACCTTTCCCCATGAGCACTATCTTTAGAACTTGATTCAATCCCGTTTTCTTGACATTTGGACTCCATGGCCCAATGGTAAAAATACACCCATCTATCCATCTAAATTAGTGATTCCACCACCAAATCAAATCAAAACCCAATCAAGCTTAAATAACTAGCCTAAAATCAATTAACTCAACAAAGTTAAATCATTAAGAGAGAGCCCTCTTTGAGCATTAGGAAGGCTAGATATTGATCTCAGAAGTAGGTTTGTGGTTACCTCTATTATTTGTTTTAACACAACATGACAACCCTCGAGAAATTTTAGAGTGATAACAATACCCATATTTAAAGACCCATGCATCTATGAGCACCTCACTCAGTAGTGCTTCACCTTTTTTGATGCATGGGGGAACCTGATTCATTCTATGTGATAAAAGCATCCTGGAGGGTGTAAGCAGTTATCACCATCAACCATCAGCATGTCATCCACTACAACACTAACTTGACAAGAATATTCCATTTATCATTGTAATACTTAGTCACTAGTCATCATAGTAGGCATTGGACATGCCCGCCTCATATAGACACTTTTGTTTTTAAGAGCATGGTTATCTTTATCCTCAGTCAAGGTTTTTATCAACTCATCTCTACAACAAGTTATTCTCTCTCTTAAGAAGTCGACTAGGCTCTCAATAAAAAAATAAAATCGTGATGTATTTTGTAGTATACACATGCTCCTAACCTCATACATTAGGGGGAAATTGTTAACACTATAAAATAGTACACACATTTGTACAATTAAGATGGCACCCAAAGTCTTTCAGTAAAATGTACAGGGGAATATTTTCTAGCTAAAAACATCATGAAAATTCAAAAATTTAAGTTCTCCAAAGGTCTCATATGTAAAATCGAGCCACGTGACCTATTTAAAGGAAAAAATTGACAACTGCATGGCTTTTCCTTCGATAGTCGTGTGGTCAAATAAAAGTATGACTCAATGATTCGAGACCACTTCACACACTTGGAAGATTAGATTCCATTACACGTTACAGTCAAGTATAGTTGAATTCGAGTCGCCCTAGAGATATTCAACCCCCAAGGGATCATTTTATCCTACTCATGGGTCATTTTCTCATTAATGGATGAAGAGAGGGAAGAAGGATTCCAAATTCTATATAAGCAAGACATTGGAGGACCAAAGAGAAGGCAATTTTATGCTAGCAAAATTGTTCTCAAACAATCCTACATTTCATTATTGAGAAGAAGTAGAGAATTATTATGTTGGAAGAGTTTCTTCTTAACAATCCATCATCCTAATGTAGAGAGGATTTCACCATTGCGAGAGCCCTAATACTTCTTTGAGAGAGAGGAGAAGATTGCAAAGAGAGTGAAGAAAGGAACCTCCTTGTTGGGGAAATTTGAGCATCATTGATCAAAGAATTCTCTCCAGGTGTTGAGTATTCATCTTCTACTTTCAATAGTCAATAAAGGGAGTCCTTTTCCATTATATTATTGACTTGCTTGCTTCATCAAGAATTATTTATGTGTTTTTATTTTTAATTTTTAGTTTATGTTGTGTATGCATTTCTCTCACCATTTGTAATGTTTTATTTCTCCTATTTTTCCACTAACAACAACCAATTATATTTGTTATTTCTTTGCAGGGAACAACCAAGTGCTAAGAAGGTGTCTTTTGGTACCCCATTGCTACAAAAACATCCAAACAATGGTAGCCATGCAAAGAATATAACACATAACTAACAACATCTTCCTAAAGTCTCAACTAAGCTTTTGGGAAAGGGGAGTGATGGGGTTGGTTACAATTCCATGTTCATGTCTAGCCATGAAATTTATTTGTGAGGCAGCCTCATCTCTAGCCTTAAATTTCTCTAACTCTTTTGGATCTTATGAAAGCTTCTGACTACCCTCAACAAGTATAAAAAACTTTTGGATCAACAATTTTTTTTTCATTCTAAACTTTCAAATTGCATTTTCCTTCTAATAAAGTTTAACTTTAGGAACATGGATAATAGAAATAGATACCATACCACCACCTTACTTGAAAATATATTTATATTTAAAAAAACCCCAATAAAACATCTAATACCATGAACTTTTGTTGTAATACTTTGTTATCAGTGTCTTACTATTTTAGGAATAAAACTATAGTAACACATGTTTCCTTTATTAGGATTGAACTAACACTAATGCTACATTAGGAAGTTTTCATGTACTAGATTCTACCCAATGCACATATATTTTTAAGGTAAAGGGATAACAACCCTTTTTATAACCTTGCAAATGATACCAAAAATTGTTGATATTATTATAGATTTTTGACTTACAAAGCTGTTATGTGAAGCATCACACCTCCATAGTGGATTAGCAATTCCATTAGATATGATATGTCCTATTACATACAATGCCAAATATGTGATACTAAATAGTTAAACCAGAATTGTGATTGATAATGTCAAACTAATCACAAAATTCTTGGCCAATCATTCTATGTAGACATAGAAAGGAAAACAACAAACGAAAAAAACATCAAACACACAAAGTATTAGTCAGTTGGTGAATTGCATAAAAGCCAAACTCTTTGTTGACTAGAAATTGGTGAATATATAACATATACAATATTGTACAGATTTTCCATAAAGGTTTTTCAACAAATGTTGTATGCTACTCTAGCACACATAAGAATTTATTTATTTATTGTTCTAATGGTTCATTATAAAATCCGAACCTATTTTGAAACATATGGTCTAAGATTAGATTCAGAAAAAAATGAAAAAAAAAATATTATGGAGAAAACAAAAGATCCAATATTGAAACATAGTATTATAATGAAAGCCAAATTTTATTAATCATTGAATGGTGAAAACAAAATTATATTAAAAAAATAAAGGGTGGAAAACATTATATAATACATAGCGATACAAAGTGGTTAGAATGGTGGTTGTTTATATTTGAGAAGAGGTGATAAACACATTCATTTGCAAAATCACCACAATAATAGGTTGAACTACCTCTTAATGTAATGTCAAAAATCTAAGAGGGAACCATTAAATCGAAAATCTATAACCCTATGCACTGAGGGATTGAAATTAATATAGATCCTTTGGAGCCCAGTTGTCAGATCAATTTATTGAGCCCAATAACTATTGCGTACAACTCCAATTCGTTTTAGTCTAACCATTATGAACCATATTTTGAGCTCCATTTCTTAAGTAGGCATGGCATAAATGGAGATGTTGTCACAATAGCCAGAAAGGAATGGGAAGGACCCACAAAATGCATCAGAAGTTCGAGAACTTCAAAACTACTGTAAATTTGGAAAAGTATATGACCACTTTTGAGATGAAGCAAGACTCAAATGGACACTTGTATAATTAACTTCTCCTTAGGAATAAATGGTCCCATTGTGTCAAGTCCTTTCCTCGGATGATAAAACTTTCATTGAACCTCATTCTTAGTAAACCACTTACCTTACTTTAAAAACCTCATATATTTGCATGGTTTTCTATAGGTGTTTTTCATTTTGGTGTTCAACACTTAGCCCACTACAAACTTCTCAATGAAATCAAGTTTGAGCTCCATAAGAGCCAAGTTATTTTCCATCTTTCAGGTGTCCCAAAATAATGGAATATATAGCCAAAGTATTTCCATGTTAAAGATAAGGTATAAATTGAGGAAAAGTGGAAGATTTATTTCAAAAGAATTATCACCCATATCCTTGATGACAATATATGACACATATTGAAGAGGCTTGGTTTTCTTGTGGAGGCTCATAAGTCACTCTTTCTATAAGTACAACCATACCTTGTCACTTGCATGAAACTTGTGTTGAACCCAATGTTCATTGTGTTGATGCTTGTACTTATCATGTGATTTTTGCACATATCATGAAATTTTTGTTGGTTGTCTTGTATTGATTCAACAACATATTTTTTTTACTTGGTCACCTTCTAAAAATGGGAGGACACTTCTTGTTGTTTTGCAATGAAAGACCCACATCAATTGGGGCTAGTCATTAGAACCTTAGGCACACTCAAAAGGAAATATGGAGAAGATAACTATGAAGAGTTTTGTTGTACCTATGATAAACATAAGAAATTCAACCCATGTACATGGATGTTTAGAGTTTTACATTCTCAATATATGTGTAATTATGCTATTGACTATGTGTGTCTATTCATTGATTTTGGGATCAAAGGTTGTTGATTTGGTTAGTTTAGTGTCCATCATGGAAAAAATGCTAGATGAAAAAACACTTAGGATATTGTCATCATTGGTAGTAATAAAGATCTTGGAAATAAAATGTGAACCCAAATATGCTCAAATCAAACCTTAGCAATGACTTCTACCATAAGACTCTTGTTGCAAGGTGCTTAAATTTCCATCTTAGAAAACCAAACAACAACTAGAAAACCAAATCATTACCATGTTTGACTTAAGGCAATCCTGACATTAAATCCATGGAGATTTGCTTCGAATGCTTATTTGGACTAGGCATGGCAGTGTGTAATCATTTTTTCTTGATTTTAGGTTTATAAATGGCACAAGAAATGCATGATATGATGTATATGTTGAAATATCATTAGAGATTTCAAAAATATAATTGCTTCTACAACATTAGGAATTTATTCTTCATGTTGAAATCCATACCATTAGTCTATAGTGTGGTTCCCAACAATCTTTTCATGTTTTCCTAAAGGAACTTAGATATGGCTTAAAAGGACATCATAAAGGTGAATATTTAACACTTATTTAATAGCAAAAAATGTTATTTATGTAGTAACAAACATAGGATCATTGCCAAATAGTAAGGGTCATTTTGACTTCTTATGTCCATTAAATTTTATCATTGTAGTCATAGCCACAACTTAGAATTAGATGAGGCAATTGAGAACTTGATTGATGTTTCACTTCTTGTATTTATATTTTAGGTAAAATTGTTTAAGGTACATGTACCACTTTTTATGATTTTAGTTCTATCACTCTCCATGCATTTGAATAAATTTCACAAGCCTACAATTGGTGTGGATGCTTATTGCCTTTCCCATAATATAATGCTTCCACTATTGATATGCTTAGATAATGGTGTAAGGATCCATATCATAGGTGGGCTATCTACAAGTTAGGGATTATATTTCTAGGATAAGACACAAAATGCCCATAATGTGAAAGGATAATAACAACAAAATAATCAACACAGTGAATTTCAATTTTGAATGGTTATTGTAAATTTGGTTAAATAAACATTATTGTTGTGTATATATGACATTTCATCTTCTTGAATGATCTAAATTTAGCCTTTAAAATATCAATATTGACCTTGGCTCCACCCTTAGCCACTTGGATTAAGGGTCAAGTGATATTAGAGGACCCAAAGAAAATCGTACAATAAAAATTGGTGATGCTAAAGAACTTGGAAAGCTCCATTGGTGTCTTTGAGGATGGCGAGTCACATATTAGTCAAAGATTGTCTTGATCCACATGTAGACCATCCTAGTCCATTATGTAACCCAAGATATTGAATTCTTTTCATTCCAAATGAAGAATTCTCTAAGTGTAACATACCCCATCCTAACCCTAGCCCCAACTAAGGGTAGAAAGAGGTAGTTACTATGTTGTCCTGACTACCATATTCTCGTCATAGAAGTGGGGTCTAAAATTTTTGATAGCTCTCAACTTACTCAAAACTTGAAATGGATGACATCGTTGTATTAACCTCATTAAGACCTTTCCAACAATATAATTTTTTCTCCAATCCGACTTCGAGATATAAATATATAGCCATTTTAACCTGACACACTAAATTATACCATGACATCCTTAAAATCCACATGGAACCCCAAGAGGAACCTTTTTTTTATCTATTATACTACTTGGTGAGCTTACTTGAAAGGCACCCCTATCTTCATAGTTGAAGGTCAGCCCTCGCTCATAAAACCGCTTACCATTTTCACTAGAGTCCTTGACCCTAACTGGTCTGATGGGCTTGACCTTTTGACCCCTAACCTAGAGGTCGACCTGAGCCCCGAGCCCCAACTTTCATCCAAACTCGACTAACCTAACACTGACGTGATGGGTCCTACTTGACTTACTCTAGGTTTTCCTTATCTCTAGGCCCTAACCTCCCCAACAGGACCGACTAGCCCGACCCATGACCTGGTAGGTCCCACCAATAATTCTGACCTGCTTTCAAGGTTTTTACTTAGGAAAATTATGATTTATTTGAGGAATCACCCAGGCCCGAGATCCCCACAACTCAACTGCCTAGTTAAACATAAAATTCATGAGATTGAGGATGAAGATCCAATATCTTTCACCTCTCTTTTGGTGCACCATGGCCATGGAGACCACACACCAATGCGTTCGAAAACATCAAATACACTTCATTGAATTACACAAAATTATCGCTCTCAAAATTCACTAGAGAGAGTATAAACTTGATGCTTAACTTGCCAGATAAAAATAAATAGAGGACATACATCTAAGTGCACCTCTCAGACCCACCAAGAAATCAGTCCAATTTCCCAACTGCAACATAATCAAGTATTTCCTTCCATGCATGTAGTTCACATACATAGAGCTGTTAGTGAAATAAATAGAGCTACATGCTAAAAAACACATTCATCAATTCAAGAAGATAAACACAAATATTTACCATCTCCTCGAAAATTTATTTAGGGAATAAACATCCCACTTACACACAAGAATCCACATTCCCCATTAACAATATAAGCATGCAACTAGTACAATAACTTATATATATTATTAAAATCTAAGAAGCATAAGTAAATACTTATCTTATACATCCAAATTAACATGTAATTGAGATCAGGACTTTAACTCTCCACCCAACCTTAGACAAGCTACAACCATGATTACTTGTAGTTCTCACCCTCAAGCTAGATTTCAGTGGTTGAGGCGGAGTTATTTTGACAGATTTTAACCAATATAATAGTTGAAGTAGGATACCACAAGGCCACATTTCCCTCATTCACTAGCTACACACATTATAATTTAGACTTTTTTAGGAATAATCACATCCATACCATGATACTATAGTGGAGAAAGCTTCAACTCACTTTTAGGAGAGGAGAGTCTGCAATATGGGAAGGTTCATCAGTGGATAAGATACTAAAGGGTTAGGATGTCACCTCTCCAAGTGTTTCATTAATGAGTCAAGAAATAGAGCTTCAACCCCAAGGCAACTTCTGGTGGTTCAACAACCCTCACAAGCACCTGAGTGACTCTTCCCAACTAGTAGGTTCATCAATCCACAAGCTTCTAGTGGGTTCTTTAGCCTTACAGGAAAGCCACTACTCTCTACAATGATTTTTACCAACAAGCCTTGGTGAGGGTTCTTTAGTTGGTTTCTATTTATCCATAGCATGATATATACAAAATCTAATCATTTCTCTCTTGATGTTTTTTCCCCTTTCTGATATTCTCTGAGCATATGCATGAGAGAGTAAACTGATTGCATTCCCTACTTATTCCATTGTTTCTGTGCCTCTACCCTCACAAGAACCTAAGTGTGAGAGAACTATCTTTAACATTTGTGTTCCCATCTTCTTTACCTACATAGATCTATTTCGTGCCTTCCCTAATAGACCAATCATTTGTCTTTTTCCTAGGCCCACGTAGGCCAACTTCCTTGGACAACACATCCCATGTTGTCTTCAAGTTTTTTATCCTTTTATTTGCTGATGTTGGGGCTTAAAAGACACCTAGGCATGTCCTCTTATTTTAAGTTAAGTTTATTGCACAGTTAGCCATTTAAACCACTCATCCAACTAAGGTTGTTATTTGAAACAACCCATTCCTCAAACAATCTCCCTCCCCAAGCAACCAAAATCCATGTCCCTTTTCTCAACCTTAATTATTTACAATTTTTTTACAAAAAGGAAAATACTAACCAGGGGATGTCACAGTCTCCTCCCCCTTAGAGGGGACACCATCCTTGGTGTTTAATAATCCCTATACAACAAAACATGATTTGTACCAAGCATTGTTGATTATGGAGATTTATACACAATTTTTTACAACATTTACAATGTATTTACATTTTATTTATTCAACAAACAAGAAAGGGTATGTTTCCCACATCAGGTTATCCATTTACCATGTGGCTTCCTTAGGACCATAGTGCCTCTACTACACTTTAACTAGCTTTGTTGCTTGATTTCAGAGTGTGAGTTGCATTTGATCCAAGATGCATAGAGGTTTTAGTTGGAACTCTCCTTCCAGTCCTACCTATAACACAAACCAATCAATCACATGAATAGCATCCTGCACATATTTTCTAAGTAATGAAACATGGAAAACATCATGCACTCTAAATGATGGCGGAAAAGACATATTATATTCTACCGACCCTATCCTTTCAAATACTTCAAATGGTATACAAAACCGTGGTGCCAACTTGGCACATGACCTAGATTTCAAGGAGATTATCTTGCGTCTAACATGTAGGAAAGCATGTTCCCCTACTTGGAACTCTTTGTGTGCTCTATGTTGGTTTTCATAGCACTTTTACCTATCATGCACCATCATTAAGTTCCAATTAATAGCTTGAATTTATTGTACTATGTCCTTTAATATATTAGGTCCAATAAGGACCTTGTTCACTCGATTGCTCTAGTTGATAGTAGAATTACAACTCCTGCCCTGAAGTGCTTCAAATTGGCTCATTATCAGCGACTCTTGATACTTAATGTTATATGAAAATTCCACAAGTAAGGTACTCTTCCCAATTCCTTGGATGGTGCATTACATACATTCTTAACATGTCTTCAAGAATTATGTTTGTTATTTATCTTTACCCATTGGTTTGAGGATGATATATTGTGTTAAAATCTAATTCTGTTCCCAAGCCCGCAAACAACTCTTTCCAAAACTTTGTGTTAGGAAAAATACCAGGGGGGGAGAGGGTGAATCGGTATTTCTAATTCAATTTTAATTTCAATTTCATATTCAAAATTTGTACGCTTTTTTCATTTATGGAACTTGTGTGTGTAAGCAAATTCAGTGAAATAAAATCGCGTATACCCAGTTTACTTAATTTGTCATAACTTTCAGAAATGATTTAAATTAACCATTGAATTATTAATTCATTAACCATATAATATGTATTAAAGAACAGATAAATCACATCACATAAGAAACACACATCAAACACCAAGATTTTAGGTGGAAACCCAATGTGTGAGAAAATCATCATTGTCTGCGTCTTTGTCTTCTTTTTTATAAATAAAATATTTATTACATATTGTACTAGTATGTTGGCTTGTTGGGGCCTAACCCAGGTTCAAAGTTAATTAGCCAAACAAATCCCTGTATTATTGGCCTTTTTGGCGACAGCCCGTAGAGCGCAGACTGAGGTGTCACCCAGAGTAGTATGGGGGGGTGTTGGAACTAGGTTTCTGCACCCTTGAGATGTTTGAGGGGTTGACTTGGTCCAACTGGGAGTCTCTTCATGTAGGTTACTTCGCGCACTTCCTTGGCCTTCGCGCCCTAATATATTCACCTTTGTGTAGCCCTAACTAGGGGTTGTGGGGCTTTCACGCTGCTGGAGCAGCAATCTGCACCATTTCCCCAAGTCACACTTGAGATCTTTACCTAATCTTCTTATAACAATTACTTATGTTCACATAAATAGATGCCTTGTATAATATTTACTTATTCAACACATTCATATGAGTTCTCACATTGAATAAATAGTAAACTTGCAATTCATACCCAATAATACATAAAACAAGAAAGCATACACAAAAATATGGTAAAACTTCTTTATTAATTTTTCCCACAGTTACAGACTCGACCTGGCCTGTGCACTCAACTGCAAGGGTCCGCAAAATCAATAGCAGACTACCAGGCCTCTGCACACTCAGCTGTGGAGCCTTCTACTACTCTACAACCCAAGGACACAGCTTACACTTCGACTCAATCAATTCCTTAGACTCATCTTGCTTCATTGTTATTTCCACACTTAGAGCCTCGCTCTATTTATACAATCCCATGGTCTACGTGTTATGGACTAAATCTACCTCAGGCTGAGAAGGACAAGTCTAGGGTAACATCAAACAACACTTAACCCGGTAGCTAGCCCTACCAGGTCGGGAGATGGCTCTCTCCTTGTCAATCTCAAAGAAAATATGGCAAGTAAGGCTTGAGATGACTTATATGAATATTAGTTTTAGGCTAAGTATGTTTTCTCAAAGGATTTTGTTTGATTTTAATGGTTGGTTGCTGGATCAGATGAGGAAGGCAGCTTTGGGTCTCGGAAATCAACTCGCAGAGGTTTTTGTGGGGCAAGGTAGGAAAGTGTTTTAGCACTTGAAATGAATGTGATGGTGAGTCTAAAGATTGTTGAGGAGTTGGAGAGGGCATGCAAGTTTCATGAGTCCTCTTCAAATAATAGAAAACATTTTAGAACTAAATAAAACACCAAGGCAGAGCACTGAACGTCAGTGGATTCCACCCTTTAATCTTGATTCATTTAGTTATGCAGAAAAAGAGAGATGATGGCGCATCCACATAAACTAAATAACAGAGGATAAAACACTGCTAATTCATATTACCACAAGAATCCCACAAAATGCTGCAAAACCCTGGTTCATTTCCTTGCCAAACTGCAGAAGTGGTTTAAAAGGTAGCTCAATGCATCCACAAGCGTCCAACCTTAACAAATGACTAAGAAATTACAAGATATAGGCATCAAACCACCTATGCTAGCCATCAGGGGTCGAATCCATGAGTCAAGAAGTTGTTTCAACAACATCTAAACTAGGAACTACAAAATAGGCAATGGAACAACTTGCCTCTAAAATTATGGAAACTGATTCATTCATCCTCCATGCAATTTTCACTGATGTATCTACCCCCTCAAGTGATTTTTCATCATATTTACATCATAGTACATCATATCACATCATATTACATCATTAATTAACCAATGGGAGAAGAAAAAGTCAACTAACAGCTAAACTAGGTGAAATTCTAAACAAACAGGAAAAACTGGCAAAATTTCTCCTATGCGCAGTGCCACTGATCCTATGCATAGCGCTTTTTCCAAACCAGTTTTGGAAGGCTTCTCGAAGTCCAAATCAGGTGTAGAATAGCTCATTGGAAATCTTGGTGAGTCTACTTTATGGGACAACTTGAGTTGTTTTTATTTGTAGTCCATTTGCCCCTCCAAGAATGAAATCTCCCAAGACTGCTTCCTATGTGGCAAAAAAGTGGCAGAGAGGGCACTTTTTGGGTGTTTTTCGTCCTTTTGGAGGTCCAGAACTTGCCAAAATTTCTTAGCCATTTCTGAGCATGCATAACTTTTCATGCTGATTCCAAAAATGTAAACTTTTTTTAAAATGGAGGCCCTCATCAAAAGCGTAGCATTGGTGGCACTAAGCGCCAGTGGCACTATGCACCTGCTGAAAAAACCTGTGTTGAAAATTTCTATGTGCAGCGCCACTGATTCTACGCATAGCGCCACTTTCAGACTGATTTTTGGAGGCCTTTCCAATGTCCAAATTGGGTTTAGGATAGCTCGTTGGAGAGCTTATTGAGTCTACTTTCAAGAACATCTTTAATTTTCTAATTTGAAGGTCATTTACCCTATCAAAAGTCAAATCTCCCAAGACTGGTCAAAATGTGCAAAATGAGGCTGCCTAAATGCAGAGTGTTGTTGCAGTCAACTTTTGAAGGTCTTCCTCAACTCCAAATTGAGCTCATGATAGCTCATTGGAAATCTCGTTGTGTCTAGTTATCATTTCACTCATCAAGCAAGTCATTTTGCCAACCAAGCTAGGAGAAATCTTGATTGTCCCAATGCCCCTCCAGAGGTGCAACAACCCTCCAGAGGCAACTTTATTTTTGACATTTCTCTAAAACCATGACACTTGTGTAAAAAGTGAAGGAGGTTTTTCTCCCTTGGCCTATTATGGACAAAAACTCTCTCATGTTTTCCAAATTCATCTTTTCATGCTCAAAAACATCATTTGAGTAAAACCTATCTCGATGTGTGGAACATGAGATTTGTCGAAATGAAGTGAAATGAAGGGAATAAGGGGCTTCTAAATTCTTGAGAAAATTTTGGGAAGTAGGGAGGGATGTTAGGAAATAGGGAAAAGTGGAATTTCAAAGATTGAGTGAGGGGAAGGGGTCCGCAAGGGCAAAACATAGGCCTAGCCTAGAAAATTGTCAAATTGTAGCAAGAAACTAGGGTTTGTGGGAAAATGAGGAATTTGAGGGATCTCAGTGATGGGAAGCGTTTAATAAGGTACATTAAGGATAGGGAAAGGTGTATGACCAACAGGATACAAGATTTGTTAATGCTTTGACCATACAAGAGAAATTACCTTCAAAACCCTAGGAGAGGGAAATGAGTCTTACCCAAGCACAACTGAAACACGAACAAGGTGTAAAATGACCCATTGGAACCTAAAATGATGATGAATGGTGACATGGACTGACATTTGGAAAACTTTGGAAGGAGTGAACAAAAACCCTAGTCCTAATACCTAGTGAGCAAATTTTATTTGAAAACTCAATGAAATGACAAAATTTGACTTTGACACTCTGAGACCACTTTGTAAGAGCATATTTAGTCACTAGAGGAAGGCTGCAAAGACTGACACTAATACCATGGACCATGGGCAGATCTTTCAAGTTGAAATTACATTACAAAAAAAAGGGCGGACAACCTTGTGACTCTATTATGACTTCGCGCTCTGCGCCCGCAAATCGCCAAGTCTTTACAATGGACTTAGTCAAAACTTGGGCTTTAAGCCCCAAAACATGCCTTGGGGGGATTCCATTCGCAACATGTCCCAAACACAAATATCGTGACTCGCCCTTGAGTCAATTTGTTGGTGCGGAGATCTTTTCATAAAGACCCTACAACTCTGCTTGAACAGCTGCAAGGTCAGAAACACACTGAGCATATACTTGCCGAATTTCCTATACACGTTGTTATGAGACCGCGGTGTCAGAACTGCTTCCCTGGGTCTATATCTACATCCCCTACATTTGTGCAAGCTTACCTTCAATTGTTGTTGTAATGACAAAGACCTCGTTGATCCAAGGCTGAATGCATGCCTTCAAAACTGCTTCTCAGTGTTGTGTGACATCCACTTGCTCTTTCAACACTCTGGCCTGTTGCATTCACGCGATCCTTTGAGTAAGGGCCACCATTTGCGTGGTCCCTTTGACGTTGTTGTACTACTACTGGAGCTCACGTGCCTCTGTTTCTAAGCACTGGATGTTATGGTCCTCCTGCAGATTGGTGAGGACCTCGAATGACTCTTCCAACATCCTGGTGCAGTCCCTTATTACACTGCTAATATCTTCCATCCCCAATGTAATAGTGCTAGCGCGTTGTTCTCTTACTTCTAGAGGGGTGGATGATTGTGCCTTCAACTACAGCTCTGCTATTTGAAGGTTCAACTCCAGTTGAACCTTGGTCATTTCTTATCACGCCTCACACACCCTTGCTGCTAATCTGTGGATGCGAACCTCTACTGGTGCATCTGCTAGGATGGCTAGCTCAAGGACCATCTGGCAAGCTTCTTCTAGTACTTGTACCATCTACGTGTTCTATGACACAACCTCATCATGTTGCAAGCTTAACTGCTCCATGTTTATCTTCTACTCGCTCAGCACCTGCAACGTGTGGCTCTCCCTAGCTCGCAATTCTGTAGTAATCCCATATTACAAAACATAGAGTGTCTCCCATGGGAGTGCATCCATGTTTATCCCTATCTCTTTTAGTGCACTAACCATAGGCCTACCGACCTCATTTGTTGTAACCAATGGCCCTTCTTTCTACACTATTGTGTTGGTCGTCCTAGTGCGTAGCATTTGCTCGGCTGCAGTTGTCCCTGTGGCGAGGCTGGTTGAAATAGTACGAACCTAAGGAGTGCACACCTGTAACTCCTTAATTTGTACTCGAAGGGCCCCCAACACAATATGATTCTCCTCTGTGAATTTCTAGAAGGCCTCGGTGGTCACATTGTGCACTGTCTCTCCTATGTCGTGTAGATCCCCCTTAGTAAGGGTGATCGGGTTGATAGATAGCTTGGATTTTTTCACCTTCTTGTGTGGCCCCGTCTGCTCGCTCGAGTGCTAGTGCTTCAGTAGTGTTGACGCTATTTGTGGGTGTGTGCCACCCTCCTCTTCCTCTGTTTCCATTTCTTTCTTCTGCCCATGCGAAGGAGACTTCTAGCCCTCCAACACCTTCTCGTTTGCCTCCTGTACTACTGCTGCTGCAGCCTTTTTCTGTTCTACTACTATTTGTACAACGTCTCACACCTCCTGTGCTTTTTCTTCTACTAATTCTTGCCTTCCCTTCTCTGCCAACTATGCCATGCGTAGCTTGGCCTCCTATTTCTTCTTCTGCGTAAGAGACTTCTCCACCACAACAATGTCTAGGGTGCACCACTCCAGCGGCCATGTCTCCAGTACATCGAAAATCACATCATTTGTGGCTATGAAGGGTAGCTTGATCCATTTATTGGTTGGTTCCATGTGCGCTCTGATATATATGTTGTGGAATTCTACTTTAAATTCTGCAAAAATTTGCAGGCTGTTGTAGAAAGTGGGTGATAACCGAAGTTTGTGGTTAATCCCCACTCTGATGTTCATATCCATGAACACCCAGAATATCTTACTGTCACAAATCCTGTTCACATCCTTAGTGGCCCATAGCGAAGTGTACTTCGTGGCCTCTGACAAATCCCTTTCAATTGTGGGGAACTGGCTATCCTCCAATGATTCCCAGCCACCAACACTATGGACAGTAGAAGCCATGCATAGTGGAACATTTTTCCTTGTTCTTAGGCCTTGTGACAATTTTCTAGGAACTCTTTGCATAAGAACTCAAACCAGTTAAACTGGACCCCCTCCGCACACTGGTCAACAAGGGCAACCACCAGCACGGGCACCACATCCGTGCGGCACTTCCGCATGAGCCTACCTGTCAGTATCTGGGTCACAACTTTAATGGCTTTGTTGTTGATACTGGATATGGCGTAGCCCCTTTTCTTCTTCTCCGATTTGTATTTCTTCTTCATGGCCTCCTCAATGGCCAAATCACTACTCTTCCACTCTGAGATGTCTACGGGATCCTCTCCTTTGCATGAAAGCTAGGTAATGTGATGGATTAAGTGGTCTGTGATGGGGATGGGATCCTCCAGCCACAAACACCCACCATGCACTAGGTAGAGCAACTGCCTGATAATGAAGATCATTACTGGGGTGTGGTGGAAATGCAACACCTAGAGTAGGTTTAATAACCCTACTTTATCCACTTTGTGTAACCACTTTCAAGGCTCCAATTCTATAACCCCCACCATGGTGTTTTGCTTGGGCTTCGTGAGCTGCGTCGTCTCTAGGTGAGGGAATTTCTCATGATCAGCGAGATCTCAATCCTTAAACATCAAGTTTGGCACTCGTCCCAGGTGCGTGGCCTCAAATATGATGTCGTCTGGGAGGAGCGGAGTCTGGAGAGAGCTCTTTCTCTCATCGAGGTCCTTGGGCAATTTTTCCTTCCCCTTCTGTGGAGGGATATACGTGGGAATCTTGATCGTTGATTGGAGGGTGTGTAGGCTCAATTTCTTCCTCCATGCCCCCATCCTTATCTTCTTCAATTATGAGGTCCTCCAGGCTTTCCTCCTCATTGGATTCCAAGTTAACTGCTTTCCCTTTCTACTCCATCGTTAATCTGGTGCACAGTGGGTTTTACGGGGACACATGCATCGAAATCATCTGTTGTTTGTCTTTCTTTGGCCTCGATGTGCATGGTGATTTAGGGATTTTTGCCATAATCCCGAAGCCTTTAGGGGAATCTTCCATAGTCAGGGCTTGCATAGCCTCTTTGGCAGTCATCTCTGTAATTTCTTTGGCTTCCTCAGATGCTACCATCTTGCTTATCTAGAAATCTCTCAATTGCTCAATCAGAGGCTCAATCAATGCTCTGCATAGGAAAAACAGGTCTCTGCTTAGAATACGTCGGGCATACAATAACCCAATTCACAAATGAGAAAGTGTTGTTTGTTGGGCAACCCTTTCTAATTTATAGCATTTTTTTAATTTGAATTCAATTGCTCCCCCCAAATCCGGTTCATTAATGCTCCCTTGGTAGCAGATTTTCCCAAATATTACCCATAAAGCACATCTTAAATGTTTGCCGCCTACTCCATTTGGTCTCAAGTCGAGTATCACATCATGAATAGAGACTCCAATGGTCACTTTCCAACCAACCCGTGCGGCAGCGCGCCCCCTTGCGCGGTCGCAGACCATGTGACACCTTTCTCCTACACGCATCTTCAACATCGGGCAGCTCCTCGGCAGAGTAGTTTATAGTCCCGTGCCTCCTTTCAACTGCCTAGAGTGCCAAGACTATACTTCCCATGGCTAGTCAGGTGGTCGCGCCACCTGTATAAGGTTTCAACCAGTCATTCGTTACTTTTCTTGGAAAACATCCAACTTTTATTGTTACTGGCTGCATCGCGCACTTTATCATCTACATCGCACCACCATGGGTGATCCATTTAGTAATATGCAGTCCAAGCCAAGGCATTAGGCTGATCAACTCTCGGCAGTACTCCCCAAATTTGTCAATGTGATCATGCACACCATGTTTTATCACCCTGGTTTCCTTATCGAGAAAATCCTTCTTTATTTCGTCCTCAAGCTTCTTGACGTTTGCTTCCACTAGAGTGCTTTTGTCCCTTAATCACAACTTTTCTTTCATAAGTTCTTGGAGCCTAAGATCACCCTGTTAGATTTCTTCCTTAGGTCCCAAGAATTCTGCTTCGTTCAGCTACGTGACCCCTTCTTCCAAGGCTCCGCGAGTCATCCTATCTACTGGCGCTGCTATGCGCAGACTAGGAATTTGATACTCTATGGGGATTCTAGTATTCGCTTCATAATCCAGCCTCAGAGGCATCTTCTTTGTCAGTTTCTTGCACGTTGTTCTATAAGCCCACAGAATCGCTTGTATGTGGAGGTCCCAATTAGTCCACTGCACATTGTGTACCTTGTTCAGCGCTTCGCATACTTCGTTAAAGGCTTCTATGTGGATAAACTTCTACATGTTCATTCCTTCCATACTCTATTATTCCAACCTGAGAGGTCATTCGCGCAATTTCCTCGCCTGCACCTGCTTATTGACCGTGTCTCCTAATGTGAAGGTTGTGTGCATCTGTGCAGGTTTTGTGACATATGCTTGTATCCATCTGAACAGGTGTGCACACAGACTGTTCTGGTTGGCACTCTTATCTGTTAGACACATTTGAGGCTTCCCAAACTGCATGTGCATCATTCTCCTACATTTGTGCTAGTCCTTAAAGCTTCCTTGGTGCATACCCCACCACCTCGCGGGTGTAGCACACAGTACCCATTTCAAAGCCTCGAAACGTTGTTGTTCTAGCACCTCTCTTTTGAATTTGTTCAGGAAGTCATCTACCTCATTCAACCCATCATATGTAGGTAGATCCCTTACCTCTGTCGATACGTAGTGCAACAATCTTATCATCATGTTACAGTTCAACGTGGTTACCTCGTGTAACCGGTTCTGCCAATGCTCTATCTCTTCGCCAGAATTCGATTTATAGGAGCTTTCGCACTCCCATGAAATCTGCCCATCTACGGTGAGATTTACCTAGCCTTTCTCTCACGGTTATCTTGGAGATGCAGTCCAAGTCATCGTTGCTTTTAGAGTCACGCACTGGCTCCATGTAGCGTGATCCTTCTATAGGATCCAACGGTACGACTATGTGCAGGGACTTTTTCTCAAAAATCATCTCGCACTTCTTCAGATTTATCACCCATTCATGTGAGTGGCCCAATCTATCCCTAATAGAACAGGGTAGGGATTGCTATCATCAAGAATCTCTATCACTTAAAAATATGGTAGCGCGCTTGCTCCTTTGATATCCATGGTGATCCCCTGCAATCTTTCCATTGGTAGGATCTTTTGCTAGTTTTCCATTCACAATTGGATAGGAGACCATTGTAGCGTAGGCCTTCCCATGTGCAACCATGTCTGCTTTGGTAGAAAATTCGCGTCTGACCCTGGGTCCAGAATCACGTGGTCCATTTCTATTCCCCAATCTGCGTGGCTAATCTCATCTCTCTTCTCGTCCTCGTCGCATGCTTTCCAATCTTCTGGACTACACACGATTCTCCTGGCATGGTCCCAGCACATCTATTTATGAGTTCCTGCAATCCCTTTACATCCTTGTTTTCAGGCAACAACTTCATGCATGTTTCTAGGAACGTTGTGAGCATCAATGGGTCCATTTCCGGCTCCGGTCTGTCTTTACTTCCTAAAGTGGAGACATTAGCGAAGCTATTCCTACCTTCCATGAAGGTTTCCTTAGCACGCTCCAAATCAAACTCTAGTTCCTTCATCGGAGCCTTGCGAACCCAAGTACTATCTTCAAGTTGCTTGCCTTTGTCATCCCCTGTTGTAATTCCACTTCGGAGCGCAATGTTCACATTAGGGTCTTCCTCATGCGGCTCAGACCTCATCATTTGCAGGTTCTGAGTCGGGGGAGGTTGGAGCACTCCTTTTTCACACAACCTTGCTATTAATGTGGGACAATCCTCCATCTCATGATCAAACAATGTAAAATACAAGCATGATGGATGCGTCAGATTCATACAGTCGTGGGCATAATGTCCTGACCCTCCGCAATTGTAACATATCAGCTATTTGCAACCTCTTCCAAGTCCTCCTCTACCTCGGCCTCATCCGTGCCCCTGAAATCTGGTTCACACCATCCCTACATTCTGGTCAAGGGGCCCTGTTTCAGCCTACACTCTATAGGTGGGAGTCCTATCCATCATCATATCATAGCTTCTTCAAGTACGCTCATCATGGCCAACTGATCTACATAAATTATAGAACAACTGTTGCGAATTCTGCGTGTACTTCTGCAATAAATGGTAATTGTCTGTAGCATGCTTTCCTTTTATTTGACAAATTGTGCACCATAATGCAGGTGTCATGTTGAGTACTGCTTGTGCCTCTAGTCTCAACGACATCATTCCTCCTCCTGGGAGGTAATTCACAAACACTGGGTAGTGGTCCTTGTCATGACCTTGACCCTTACATTTAACACACCATACCTCATTGTGCACCTCTGGGCGAGCTATCCTGTCTTGTTTCAGACTCTGCATCTCAAGGCACAAGTTTTTCAACTGTGGGTGGATCTACTAAACTGCCAAGTTAGGATCCTGTATCAGGGTCTCATGCACCCTCATCGCGATCTCCAAGGCCTCAGCATGAGTTGTTAGCCTCTGTTGTGACAGTGTGTTCCTTAAATGCGGTGTTAGAGATGCTACAAACCATTCATGGTGTTGTCCATCCATCGAAGTCATATTAGCTTCGCGAAGTATACACTTCAGTCTCTGATCCAACTTCCAAGGAGTCTCACCTGGTAGCATCGTGATCTCCTTGAACCCAATGATCGATTGCACCTCTGACTTTGGCCTGCTAAAATCTCTATTCAACGCAGTTTGGATATCTGCGATCCTCGCATTCAGATTGTCATTGGAATTCTTAATGTACTAGGTCAGTGTGTGATCCTGCAAATCACTTACCAATGTTGCTTTCTTTATATTGTCATCTGTGAGTCCATGTGCTTCCCGTACAGCCTTTATTACGAACCAAAACTAGTCTAGATCTTCATTTCCTACTCCCTTGAACACTGACGACTTTATCGCGCTTACCATATTGGTTCGCAGTGGTGGCGAAGGTGGTATGGGCGAAGATGGGGGTGAAGATGGTGACACTGGTGGTGGTGTGGGTAGGGGCAATATGTGCAAAATAATCTGCCTTATCGAACTGATTGCACTTTTTGGTGAGACATTCGCAAGTTCTTCCTCGTTTCCTCGCAGAGGTGAAATCAAGGGGCTAGTTTCTAGTTCTACACTCCCTTCGTTTCTGTAAGTTATCCAACTTCGCATAGCCCCAAACATCAATGTATTCGCATAACCCGCTTTTCACACAGTAGCATTTTAATCCAAGTGTTCAAATACTTAACGTACTTACCTTGCGGTCCTTTGAGGAAGCATTGTTCCGCCTTGCTATAGCTAACTGAGGTCAGTGATGAATCCTCCTATAATTCTATCAAGCCAGTGATCAACAATGCACATGATCTTATCCTCCATTGCTTCCAATATATGCACCAATTCTCTAGTCCACACAATAGGTCTGTCGAGCTTGCACCTTCCTTGGCTATCTGCTAGCTTCACGATCCACTCAAATAGCTCAGTAGGGAAAGCTGCGAAGAAAATTTCATGGATCTCCGTGTATAGGTAGTAGTCTAACCACTCTTCTTTTGATAGTCGTGGGTTCCTGTTCTCCTGTGTTGCGAACTCGTGAGTCTTCCTATCCAATCAATTTTCAATTTCTTTCCTATTTGGATTCCATTGATATGACATCAAACATCTCTATGAAGATCCCGATCCCAGCAATGGAATCATTTGTTGGCTTGTTGGGGCCTGACCCAGGTTTAGAGTTAATTAGGCAAACAAATCCCTATACTATTGGCCCTTTCAGCAACAATGCGCGGACCACAGAGTGAGGTCTCACCCGAAGTAGTATGGGGGGGTGCTAGAACTAGGTTTCCGCACCCTTGAGATGTCTGAGGGGTTGACTTGGTCCAACTGAGAGTCTCTTCACATAGGTTACTTTTTTCACTTCCATGGCCTTCGTGCCCTGATATATTCACCTTCGTGCAACCCTAACTAGGGGCTATGGGGCTTTCACGCTGCTGGAGCAGCAGTCTGCATTATTTCCCTAAGTCACACCTAATATCTTTACCTAATCTTATTATAATAGTTAGTTATCTTTATGTAAATAGATGCCTTGTATTACATTTACTTCTTCAGCACATTCATATGAGTTCGTGTAGTGAATAAATAGTAAACTTTCAATTCATACCCAATAATACATAAAATAGGAAAATATACACATAAATATGGTAAAACTTCTCTTTATTAATTCTTCCCACAGTTACAGACTCGACCTTCCCTGCGCACCTAGTTGCACGGGTCCCCACACAATTGCAGACTATTAGGCCTCTATGCACTCAGCTTTAGAGCCTTTTCCTACTTTACAACCCAAAGACATGACTTATGCCTTCTCCTACTCTACGACCCAAAGACATGACTTACACTTTGACTCAATCAATTCCTTAGACTCATATTGCTTCATTATTATTTCTACACTTAGAGCCTCGCTCTATTTATACAATCTCATGGTCCATGAACCATGGGCAGATCTTTCAAGCTGAAATTACATTACAAAAACAAGGGTGGACAACTCTGTGATTCTATTATGACTTCGCGCTCTGTGTCCGCAAATCACGAAGTCTTTACAATGGACTTAGTCAAACCTTGGGCTTTAAGCCCCAAAACATGCCTTGGGGGGATTCCAATTCCAACATGGTACATACTCTTACCAGCATGCATGCACCCACCTATAGTAGGTTGCAACCTCCCCTCATCTCTAGCACCCACTAGAAGGGAGATACAACCACCTGATATCGTTTACTGACTCCTACCAGAAGGAAGCACCTACCCCCTGAAATTGTTTATCAGCTACCATTGGAAGGAAGCTTTGGCTCCCTACAGACTCCAACCCTCAACACCTTTCATGGACCATGTTTCATAATGTTTCACACTGGATCCACCTATAAATCAATCATCAAAACATGCAGGCCACCTTTCATCAAATTTTCGCATTGGACCCACACCCAACATTATGCTCAATACCAAACTGAATATTGAATCTGAAATACAATCACTAAACCAAATGAATCACTATAAAATCATCCCACTGAATACTTAAGAAAACCAATTACCAAAATGAATCTCAACCAACCATTGCAAACAGATCAAATCAATGCACAACCAGTCCACAACAGATACAAATCATCCCGATCAAGACCTCACTGACATACAACAACAAATACAACAAAACCTATGAATTGTCATCATTAATTAGCACTACAAACCTTGAACAAATTAACTTCATAATATATACGCGATTTTTATGAATAAGAAATGTGTATATACACACTTATCATGTGCAACACCTGCATATAACTTCCAATGTACTAAAAAGCATATCTGAGAATATATACATGAATAAATAAAAATAGATCAACATATGTACGCAACTATTCAGAAGAAAACCTGCATATTGATCTTAAATTAATGAACCAAACCTTCATTGTAATTACAAATCACATCCTGCATACTTCGCTATCAAAATCACATATCATTGTAAGCACATTCAGATCATACCATCGTTATAATAATATATCTAGCATTATTAAGTACACAACCATAAGTATATCAAGCAAGTATATTCATTAACCTTCACTACACTTTCATATCTGAGCCATCTCCTTGCTTCTTGGTGCACACCTATTCCATATCACATCACACATGAATCATCCCTTTGCCTACATGCACAACTCCTTGATCTCCATCTCCTTATATAGATTTTTCCTTTGCCATTACCTCAAGCAAATCATTTGCTAATGTCATAAGTATTTGTTGATTGGATCAAATAGATGTTCCCACCTCAATTATTATAGGAAATTACCATGGTAATGACCCCTGGTATCCAATTTTCCATGGGTAATATTATGTACGTGACTTTTGTTCATAGGACCTATGAATGTACACGATTATCCTTCATAAGAACCTCATATACTTTTTAATATTTACATTTGTCATCCATCTATAATTGAATTTCCATTTCTTTATCCATATCCCCTATAAAATTTGTACCAATATTCTTGATATCTCCATTAGTTCCACAATCATCATATTATCACTATGTTGACATCAAGGGAATATTTATCAAGTGGGTTTCCATCAAGGACAACACATTAGCCATAATGCAAGCTCCCCCTTTAGACTTGGTGCCAACCACTATGGTGTTTGGACACCACCTTCAAACACCTGCAAACACTAGGTATTATCTCCAAACATTAAGTCAAACACCAAGTCTTCTCCTCAAACACCTCTCCAAACACCAAGTCTTCTCTTCCCCTTTGACATCAAATGAAAAGAGTTGAATTAGGCTGAATGAAGTACTTCCCTTGTAGTGCTTATTGTTGTAATTATGATATATTGAATATGAATAATGAAATTTGCATATTGATCATGCTCCCCCTCAGAATATGCAAGACCTTTTAAATATTTACAATAAAAAATAGAAGGCTTTATGACTCAACAAAATATGACCTTGCCTATCACCAATGGCTATGCTCCCATCATTACATCAATTACTCAACATATTGGACCCAAATTTTACAGCAATGTCCCAAAATAATGGGATTACATATATAGCATGACTTGATCCCAATAGCCCATACATGAATGAATTTTATAATGATTACAACATGGGTATTTTCATGAACTTTACTTCAATATACATACACAACATCCACAACCATAAAAAATAATATCAATAATGAAGTAGAAAGACGATGATAGTCATCAACAACCACCATTCAACATATAGGAATCTGCAACATAATAATCTAATAGCAACAACATAAATGTCATTATGACAACAACATGGAAATCCTCATCATCAACATGTAAGATAAGAAATTGTAGCATCAATATTTCCAATATCATCAATACATGACCTAATGTGTAATGCTACTAAGCATCACCAAGAAATCATAGAAAAAGCATAAGATTGTTCAATAAAGCTTTGTCATCAACTCATGCCCTTGACCTCATGACATCAAGTTCAACATACTCTCTCTATATACATGAAGAACCACAATCCTCAATCAATGTATTGAACCAAAACACCATAGGTAGCATATTCATGCATCAATATATGTGCAAACAAAGAGTACCTACAACATCACAAATCACCAAGTAGAATAGAAGTGATTATCAACCTCATCAAGCAACATCTTTAATTATCATAGCATATATATATATATATATATATATATAGATAGATAGATAGATATCTTCCTTATCAGTATCAAGAACAAGATAACATTATCAACTTCTCCAAATTCAACTCAAGAAACATATAGACATTGTCCATAAGTTCACCATATGCAACTGATGCATTGTTGATAACCCATGACATAATAACAACAACATATATATCCTCTCATCAATGAAGATGCCAACAAACAATGAGTAAATCATGAATTCATCATAAACACCATCATGCATCAAGGAGTGCTCAAGAAACCATAACGCCAGCAATGAATTATTAGAAGCATAGTAGATGCTGCCCCTAAACCTGTGCCAATTATTCATCATGAAATTTGATCACATTATATCCATCTCATCAACCAACAAATGCATCAAAGAGCTATTTAAACAACAACAACCACATTTTCCAACAACTCATGAACCAATATTATTCTAAGAAACATATGGGCATTATCAACATATTGTAACAAATCAATGCCAAGACCAGAATTCCAATCACAAAGTTCATGGAAGCATATGAGAAGCTCTCCTTGAATCTGTACCACTTATTTTTTCATTACTAAGAAGCATACACTACTGTATGTATCAAATCCCCTTTCATAAGAACTATGTATAGAATATAAACCACTTATTTTTATCTCCATAGCTCCCCTTGAACATGTCATGTATGTTCCTTATTATTGTTACTTCATCAGATGCAATGTCAATAATATACATATCACCAAAAGAATATTAAAACAACATAAGGAATCATCAAGATACACGTTCATAGTTCCCCTTGAGATCATACACCACTGATCTTGTGGAACTGATAATCATCACTTTTTCTTCATGAGTTTATGTACCTCATATTCACTTCTGCAGTCACTATTAGAAGTATATTTTTAAGAGAAATGAACTACATTAAAGACAACCTTCCCTATGTCCATGACTGATGTTCATTCTTCCTCCAAATATGCCTGCAATTTCTAATCATGTGCTCGAACTTGTGAACTTATCCCATATTTTTATTTCATTTAAAATGCTTGACTTGCAATCCGTGACCTTATGCACAAATGAGTTACAAGAAAAACAATATCCATGAAACCATCCTTTATGCCTAGGGATTGATCTTGACTTTGATCTAGGTTATTTCCTTTCAGATGTGTGACTCGATTAAGTTTTCTTTTGAAAAACCTTATGTTGGTTATTCTTGTCAATATGGTATGAATCTGAAGCCATGTGGTTGTATCTAGTGCCTATCTTGATTAGAGGAGAGTTTTTCTCATTGATAATATTCTCTAGCGATTCTAATGCCTTTACCCATTTGTTGATTTTCTGATAATATTTCCTTAGAGATGCAACTTCTTACTCTAATTTTTCACAATTCCTTTCCTTGTATTGAAGTTTTTTTGCTAATATTTATGTTCTTCTATTGGTTTCTTCCAAATGCATTCTTAACATGCTTATTTCCTTGATCATACTACTTTCTTTTGTTTCCAATTCTTTGTTTTTATTCCTAAGTCTATCATTTTCTTTCAATGCTTTCATTAAATCATCCTCTTCACAACTATATAATTCACTAGTTGGTTTATCTTCAAGAGCCATAAGTATTTGATAGCAAGTGTTAGAATCTGAATCTAAATCTTCTTCATTATTAGATGTGCTTTGAATATATTCATTAGAATAAAAACATTTCTTGGCAAACAACTTCTTCTTGGTTTTGTTCTTGTCAACATACTTTCCTTTTTCCTTCTTATAATTATTTTATTTATATGGACATTTCGATGCATAGTGACCTACTCTTCCACAAGAAAAAAATTTAAAAGGAAGCGTACCTTTACATTTACCATTTCCCACCTGCAACTTTCTCATGAAATTTGCTTCTTCCTCATCTGAGATGTAGCTTTTATCTTTAGGCTTTTATTTTTGTTTCCCTTTATATGTGGCTTTGAAGGTTGCTTCTCTAATACCTAATGTACCCCCTTTTCTCATCTCAAAGTTTGTCAAGATCCCATGGAGTTGTTCAAGGGTAAGGTTCTTCAAATCCTGCATTTCTTCAAAAGTGGATATTTTGGAATCAAACTTTGGAGTTATTGATCTCAAGATCTTTTCAATAATAGCAGTTTCCTTTAATTCATTACCAAGGCTGTTTATTATGTTAACAATTTCATCTAATCTAAGAACAAATTTTGCAATGTTTTCATCATCATGCATTCTACGAGTCTCATGCTGAATTATATATGTTTGAAGTTTAGCACCTTTTACCTTAGTGTCACCTTTATAGCTTTGGATAGGCTTATTCCTTATTTCTTTTATGGTGCTCAGCTTCATGATTTTCGCAAACTTAAATTCAGTTAATCCTCCCAAGATAAAATTTACTTCCTTTGCATTGTTCTCATATTGCTTCTTTCCTGCATTATTTGTGGGAATAGAAGTTGGGTATGGATATCCACCTTCAATGATTTCCCATACATCAAGTCCTAGTGCCTGCAAATATGATCTCATTATAACTTTCCAAAACATAAAGTTAGTTCCATTAAACAAAGGTGGTTTGTATGGAAATACTCCCTCTTGACTGGTTATTTTGATAGATCTCCCTTTAAGTGATCAAGCTTCTTCTGAGGGGCCTGATCTAGTACCAATTGTAATGAAAAATATAGAGAGGGGTGGTGAATCGGTATTTTTAATTCAATTTTACTTTCAATTTCATATTAAAAAAATTGTACGCTACTGTCATTTAGGCAACCTGCATGTGTACGTGACTTCAATGAAATAAAACCATGTATATCCAGATTAGTTAATTTTTCATAACTTCCATCAATGAGTTAACTTAACCATTTCATTGTTAATTCATTAACCATCTAGTATGCATTAAATAATATATAAATAAGTTTCATTATTAATTCATTAACCATCTAGTATGCATTAAATAATATATAAATCACATCACATAAGAAACACACATAGAACACCAGGATTTTAGGTGGAAACCCAATGTGAGAGAAAATCACCATTGTTGTTGTGTTTGTCTTCTTTCTTATAAAGAAAATATTCATTACATCTTGTACTGGTGCAGACTCTTACTAGAACGTAGGCACCCACCTATAGGAGGCTACAACCTCCATTCATTCTCTAGCACCCACTAGAAGGGAGCTATAACCCCATGATTTTGTTTTGCAGCTCCTACCAGAAGGGAGCACCTATCCCTAAACAAATTTACCAACTACCACTAGAAGGAAGATTTGACTCCCTTACTGAGGGCTCCAACCATTAGCAAATTCCATGGACCATGTTTCAGAATGTTTCATACTGGATCTACCTATCAATCAATCATTAAAATATGTAGGCCATCTTTCATCAAACTTTCACACTAGACCCACACCCAACATTATACTCAATACCAAAATGAATACTGAATTGAAAATACAATCACTTAACCAACTGAATCATTATAACATCATCCCATTGAATACTGAAGCAAACCAATTAAGGAATTGAACTCAACCAACCATTGTATCTAGATCAAATCAATGCATAACCAATCCACAACATATACAAATCATCCTAATCAATACATCATTGATAGACAATGAAAAATACAGTAGAACTCATGAATTGTCATCATCACGCATCACACTAAACCCTAAACAAATTAACTTTGGAACATATACACAACTATTCTGAAGAAGACCTACATATTTATGCACTTATCATGCGTAACACCTGCATATAACTTCCAATGTACTAAAAAACATATCTCAGAATACATATGCGGCTAAATGGAAATAGATCTACATATGTACGAGACTATTCAGAAGAAAACCTACATACAAATCTTAAATTATGAAACCAAACCTTCGTTGTAATCACAACTCTCATTTCGCATATTTCACTGTCAAAATTACATATCACTGTAAGCTCATTTAGATCATACCATCATTCTAATCATAGATCTAGCATTATTAACTACACACCCATAAGTATATCAAGAAAGTATATTCATTAGTCTTCACTGCACTTTCAGATTTGAGCCATCTCCTTACTTCTTGGTGCACACCTTTTCTAGATAAAATCACACACAAATCATCCATTTACATGCACACATAACTCATTAATCTCCATAGCCTTATATATATTTTTCCTTTGCCAATACCTTAAGCGAATCCTTTGGTAATGTCATTAGTATTTGTTGATGGGATCAAATAGACATTTCCACCATAATTACTATGGGAAATTACCATGGTAATGGCCTGTGGTATCCATATTTCCATGGGTTAGATTATGTACATTACTTTTGTTCATAGGACTTGCGTATGTAAGTGAATCTCCTTCATAGGAACCACATATACTTTTTAAGATTTACATTTGTCGTCCATTTGTAATTGAACTACCATTTCTCTATCCACATCCTCTGTAATATTTGTACCAATATTCCTGATATCTCCATTAGTTTCAACATAATCATATTATCACTATGTTGACATCAAGGACATATTTATGAAGCAAGTTTCCATCAAGGACAACACATTAGCCATAATGCCAACACTTTGAAGTAAATTTGGCATCTCTATCCGAGATGATTTAGTTAGGAAATCCATGCAGTGATATGATTTCCTTTATGAAAACTTGAGCCACCTCACTATCTAAATTTGTAGATTTTACGGCCACAAAGTTACCCACCTTACTCAACTTTTCTACCACTACCATGATTGCATCATGGTTTTTTGGAGTCATTGGCATCCCTACAATAAAATCCATCAAAATTACTTACCACTTCCATTCTGGAACTAGAATAGGATGCAATAAACCAATTGGGTGCTTACACTTTAGCTTTACTTGTTGGCACTCTATGCACTTGGATATGAAATCTACCACCTTCCTTTTTAAATCAAGCCAAAAATAGAATTTATTGATGGTTGCAAACATCTTTTCATAACCTGGGTGGCCAGAATATGGATTTACATGAAATTATCTTAATATGAGTTTCTTCAAGTCACTATTATTTTGCACATAAATTTTGCTTCTAAATTTAATCAGTGTGACAAGACTATATTCCCTATCCTTTTTTTCTTCACATGCTTGCTACAATTTCTCTTTTAATTGGTAATATTTTTCATCCTACTACCCCACATTTTTGATCCTTTGCTCAAAGATCAATTTCATAGGAACTTATGGATACTGAATGGTTCAAATGCACCCTCCTATTGAGTGCATCCACCACTTTGTTCTCTTTACCTTTTATATATTTGATTTAAAAGTCAAATTCACTGAGCATGCCCAACCATTTGGCTTTCGTTACATTTAGCTTGGGTTTTCCAAACAAATACTTCAACCCTCCATGATAAGTCATTAAGTTTATTTTTCTATCGAGAAGGTAGTGTCTCCACATTTTTAATGCATGGATGATGGTAGCCAATTCCAAATCATGAGTTACATAGTTTCGCTCATGATCATTTAAATTATTGGATTCATTGCATATGACATGATATTCCTGCATCAAGATTGCAGTAAACCCTCCTTGCAAGAATTTGTACATACAATGAAATCCTTTTAAGGACCTACTATTATTAATATAGTTTCCTTGGTTAATAGCTTCTTAAGTTGAATAAAGCTTACAACACAATTGAATATCCATTTGAACATCTTCCCTTTCTTTTGTAGAGAAGTAATTGGAAAACCAATCTTAGAGAAATTATTAATAAATCTCTTGTAATCGCCTGCTAGTACCATGAAGGACCTAACTTTAGCCATGTTGTTAAGTGTTTCCTATTCCATGATGGCCTTGACCTTTTCTAGATCAACTGTTATTCACTCTTTTGAGACAATGTGTCCTAAGCAGTGAATCTGTGACTAAACGAAATCACACTTACTAAGCTTTGTATAAAGCTTATGTTCTCTTAGAAATTGTAGTACTGTAACCAAATTTTCTTCATGCTCCTCCTTGGTATTTGAATAGACCAAAAGTTCATAAAAAAATACTATGAAAAACTTATCCAAATAGCGGCACAACACATTGTTCATGAGACACATAAAGGTTGCAGGTGAATTGGTAAGTCCAAAAGTCACTCCCATGAATTCATAATGCCCATACCTTATTCAAAAGGAAACTTTATGGATATTGTCATCCTTTATACACACCTAATGATATCCTGATCTTATATCAATATCAGATAATATTGTTGCTCGTCTCAACTAGTCAAATAAATCATCAATCTGCGGCAATGGATACCTATTCTTGATGGTCATTTTATTCAATTGTTGGTAATCAATGCACAACCTGAGCATGCTCTCCTTCTTCTCGACGAATAGAACTGGTGCTCCCAATTAAGAAACACTTGGTATTATGTAGCCCTTGTCCAACATCTCTTTGAGTTACACCTTCAACTCCACTAATTATGGAGTGCTCATTCTATACAATGATTTGGAAGTTGGAGTTTCTCCTAGTATTAATTCAATAGAGAAATACACTTCTCTATGAGGAGGTAAACCATGAATTTATTTAGGGAATACATCTGAAAACTATTGTAAAATATGATACTTCCTAAAAACATCATTTTCATTATTCCTAGCACTGCAGTTAGCTTCAGTGTTGCAAGATATTTGCACAACAAATAAAATACATCCATTTTTGCACTTATCTTGGCTTGCGTGGTGGAAATGGATTTCACTGATTTTGGTTTTAGCTTTCCTTGCAATACTCTAAGCTTTCCACTTCATCTAAGCATTCAATGATCTTCCTAAAGAAATCAACCATGGTTCTGTGTGCATATAACTATTCCATGCCTAGTAATATGTTGTATGTTCCCAATGGAAACACATTGAGGTTTTCCATTATTGGCATCCCATTTAATTCTATTGGATATGACTTCACCCAATTCTCCACTCTTCTTCTCATCCTCATGATCAATTGAACTAGCCAAGACTCAGTATGTGCTTCCTTGTTTAGTGCAAATTTCTCAATGACAACGAGGTTGATATAACTAAAATTTGAAACAAGGTCAATAAAAAATGAAATTTTTTGGTCATAGAGCATGCCTTTCATCTCTATAATCATTTATTGATAATCAACTTGGTGACTATCCACTGTTGCATAAATTTTGGGTATACTTTGATCTATGCCCTTGAATTTCCCTACCTCCTGCGCATTGTACAATATCAGGCCATCATGTTTGTGCTATGGGAAATCCTTCCTCAAATGGTTTCCTCCACAAGTTCGACACTTATATGGACCCTTTTCATAATTTATGGCTTCAGCTTGAGTAGAACAACCTCCATAAGCAATGTTGGTCCTCTACTAGAAAAGTTGGGCCTCTGTTGTCTTTTTTTGTTAACAGGCACCATACTTTCTCCCTTAGTTGCCTTTTTCCATTTTCCTTTAAACTTGACATTTCCTTTGAACTTCCAGAATAATTTATACTCAAGCATATGCCTAGAATACTTATAGAAATGCTTAATTTTTCTGATTGCCTCGTCTAATGCCTTGGGATCATCAAATTCTATTCTATCCATGAAGGATGGTGACAATCCATTGACATACCTTTGAATATTCACTTTTTCTTCCTTAAGGTAGGGAACAAACCTTAGCAGATCTAAGAATTTGCGGGTGTAATCATCATTTTCCATTTGACCCAATTTGAGTTCATAGAAATCCTTAGCCTTGTTTTCAAAGTGTCTCTAAAATACATACTTATTATTGAAATACTTCTCAAAATCCTTCCAGGACAACTCTTAACCCCTTCTTCCCTTTATGTTTTTTCACATCTTGCCACTAGATAATAACCTTTACTTTTAGGCTAGAAGCCACTACGTTTTATTTCATGTTCTATGAATAATCATGTATTCATAAGAAATTCTTCATTTCTAGTAGCCAGGCTTCAACATCCTCTAATTTCTTCATTTTTCCATCAAATGTGGGAGGCTTAGCCTTTTTTAATTCCACTGGTACATACTCTCTTTCCCTTCCTTCCTTATGGCGATAATGATGGTGATAATGATATGGCCTTCTATAAATTTCCTCATACTACTACTCATGGGTGCTTGAATTCTTTTTAAGAGTACTTAATAGAGTTCCTTCTCTCATGGTTGTGCCTTCACTAAACAATCAATGCATCTTTATAGATCTTCTCTCATTTTCCCCATTGGATCTTTCCTCTTGCCCCAACAAGATTCACATATCCCTCTGGGTAATTCCCAACTCATGCTTCCTCTGCCTTTGCAAATATGATAAGATTTGTAGTATGAATGCATTGACTTTATCTTACTTTTCTTACACTCTTACAAAGTTCTCATTATCATATTTAAAGCTCCTTATTTTTGCTCTCAAGCTTTTTTATGTGTCCATCCAATCACAAGAGTACACCCCTCTTCATTTCTCAACTGATATATCTTCTTAACTTGTCATGTCTTCTTCATATCCATGTTGTGATTGATTAGAGCTATATTGCACCATTTTTTTCCTCATTTATTTAAACCTTATTGTATTCATATGTGTTGTCACACACACACACACACACACACACGTAACCATTAGAGTTAAACAAAATTCAAATACATAATAGACTATATCACCTTGGCTTGTTGAATAGAAATATGTTGATTCATAGCTAGTTACAACAATACGCGTTGATTGGCACATTAGTATCAATAAAATCATGTTCTTTGTTTCTTCCATATCATAGGCATACAAGGAACACGAAACCATACACACAATAAATCCCCAACAACAGTAAGGTTTTTAACATCTATCATAAGACCCTAGTACCTCACTAGATCTTCAAGGTCCAGTGTTGATAATTTGCTTGGTCACTCTGTGGAACAACCCAATTAGCCTAAGTGTTGAAACTAGGAGCTCTAATACCACTTTGTAACATACTCCATCATAACCCCAACCTCAATTAAGGGTAGAAGGAGGAAGTGGGGTCTTAGGGTCTAAAATTTTCAATCTCTCTCAACTTCCCCAAATATTAAAATGGATGAAATCATTGTAATTGTCTCATTGAGACCTTTCCAATGATATAAATTTTTCTCCAATCTGACTCCCAAACCTAAATATATGGTCATTTAAACCCAACACACTAAATAATACCATGACATCGTTAACCTCCACATGGCACCCCATGAGGTACCCATGTGGATGTTATTCCACTTGGCAAGACTACGTGGAAGGAGCATCTACCTTCATAGTTGAAGTTCAACCCTCCCTCACAAAACTGATAACCATTGGAACTGGAGTCCCCAACCCCAACTATTCTGACAAGTTCAACCTCTTAACCACTTACCTAGATCTCGTTCAGAGCCCCGAACCTCAAATTTCTTCTAGGCCTGACTGACTTAACCTCGACCTAGGGGGTCCTACCTAACTTACTCTAGGTCTACCTTGTATTCGGGCCCCGACCTGCTCGACATGACCAATTGGCCCAACCCTCGACCTGGCGGGTCTTGTCAATGATTTTAGCCTGCTTGCAAGGTTATTACTTAGGAAATTTATGATTTCTTTGAGAAATTTCCCAGGCCTGAGGCCCTCACGACTCAACTACATGGTTAAACTTGAACTTCATGAGATTGAGGATGAATATCTAATATATTTCACCTCTATTTTGGTGCACCATGGCCATGGATACCATGAACCAATGAATTTGGAAACATCAGCGACACTTCGCTAAATTACATAGTATTCTCTCTCTCAAAATCCATTGGAGCAAGTTTAAACTCAGACCTTAACTTACCTGATAAAAATACAAAGGGGACATGCATCTAAGAACACCTTACATACATAGGGAAATTAGTGAAATCAATTGAATTACATGCTAACTAACAAATTCATCAATTAAGAATATAAACACAGAGATTTATCATCTCCTCAAGAATTTACACAGGGAATGAACATCCCACTTACACATATAAATCTACATCCTCCATTAATAGTATAAGCATGAAACTAGTACAATAATTTGTACATATTATTAAAATGTAAGAAGCATAAGTAAATACTTATCTTACACAACAAAGTGACTAGGCAACTAAGATCGGGACTTCTACTCTCCACCCAACCTTAGACAAGCTACAACCATGATTACTTGTAGCTTTCACCCCAAGGCCAGATTCCGTTGCTTGAGGTGGAGTGCTTATGAGGGTTGTTAACCAACATAATAGTTGAAACATTATGACACAAGGCCACACTCTCTTCATCCACCAACTAGACACATTATGATTAACACTTTTTAGGCATTATCACATCCATGCTATGATACTACAATGTGAAGAGATTCAAATAAATTTCAAGAGAATAGAGTCTGAAATAAGGGAAGGTGATGAACCCCGAATTGGGTAACTTATTGGGCTCATTTTGCCTAATTTTCCTTGTTCAATCCTCCATTTTTCATAGATTATACATGTTTTTTTAGTATGTTTATGTTGTTTGAACGAATAAGGGTGGTCACTCTACTAGGGAGGCTAATACGTGGTTATTTCAGGTTTTTTGGACAAGTTTTGGAGCAAAACCAAGCAATCATGGGACATGTGACAACCAAGCTTGAGTTGAGGATTCATAGGGGGGTTTTCTTTGGCATTAAATGACCCTTCCTCGAAATGTCCACCCTCAAACTCCGAGCTCAACAGGCCACCAAAACGAATCTTAAAGGCAGCCAAGCAACTCTGGGAAGAGTGACTGTTTACTACAGTTGGAACAATCGAGTCCCTTGAATTTAGAAGGCCTGCTAGGCCCCTCATAGTGTATAAATAAGAAGGTCTCAGCCTTCGTACTTTTCTTTTTGGAACTGTTGTAATTTTTCACTAAAGTGTTGTCATTTTTCCAGCTCGTTTTATTGTAGCTACTGTTGTATAACTTTCTTGTGATGATTATTTTTGGATAATGAGAAGCAGTTCTATTTGGCATTAGCTTTGAGTTTTTTATAGGATCCTGTAGCTCTTGGGGTTGGGCCCAACCTAAGAGCCAAGGCCTCCTTCATGTATTGTTATTTGTTTTTGTGTCTTTGCAAAATAATTTCTGTTTAGTAGATTAACAACTTGCTAATTACATAGGTCATGGTTAATGACCAGATAGGCTTTTGCATGCTCAAATTTAGTTGATAGATTAGTAACAAGGAATATCTCTAGAAATAGGCCATAAAGCACCTCTGATCTCACCTCTCCCTCAGTGGGATCGTGAGCTGGGACAAAGGTGACATTGCTGCCAACAAAAATGCTCTTTTGCTTTGTCATGCAATTCTTAGTGTTGGAATCCTCATTTGCAGATGCTGATATTAGTAGTGTTTAAATGCTTCAGTTGATGATTGCTTAGTTGCATAGTTATTTCACGCATTTAATTTCGAATAAACTGTTGTTCATTTCCTTTTGCTGTTACTTAGGTCAGAATTGAGTGAAGTAACTAGGTCATAGGTTTTATAAGTGTTTGTTTGTTCAGTTTGAAAAACCACTTGCAGAGTACCTGTTACCCTTCCTGACCTGCACATAGTCCATCCAACCTACCTATTTCATCCTTCACTTAGAACCCTTACCTTGCATTTTCCTCATTCGCTTACTTTGCCATGATTCTCATCTTCTTGTGCAACATCGCTTCATCCCTCCTTGAACAAATCTGACCATCTGCGCCACTCCTCAACTCCATTGTCCAAGTCTTGAACTCCCCTACACCCCTATTTCACCTCCATACTCATTCCTCCACCTTTTTCCCTCCATCCATGCTCCAAAATCCCATTTATGAACATCCTGTAGAAAATTATAGACATCCTGTAGAAATTCCAGACATCCTGTAGAACCCCTGCAGACTTCCTGTAGAAGCTCACGAAGGCAGTTTCTTGAAGGCTAAACTCTGTGAAACTCTTAGGAAGGGTGCTAGGGACCCCTTAGGCCCTCTCTAAACCTTCTCGACCTCTTCCAAGAATTTCCTCTCGCCAATCCACCTTTGCACAGTTAAAAACAGTTAAAAAGTGCATGCATGATAATTCTGACAACTTATTCAAAAATACAAAAAGATGGTTCTCTCAGATTTTGCTATAGACATAGCTTAGATATATGCATTTCATCCTCTTAGAAGTTAATGGCATCTCTCCCAGTAGCTTGCATCCTCTTTCTTGCATCAGTAGGGCTACCTGGTAAAATTAGGGTTTGCTAGGGTTTGCATTTGCTTTCAACTTTTCAGTTTCCTTCTACAGATAGATTAGCTCCCTTCGAGTTAGCTTCCATCCATCAGTTAATCAATCTCTTCTCAGAGCTCATAAAAGTTGGCTTGAGCCCCTAGTGGACTTGTGACAGCTGCGGCAAGAGCTAGTACTTGTGCATACAGCACCGTCGCTTCCAAGTTTGTTATGAACTACCGGGTTGATAAAAGTAAAGAAGGGAGTCCCAGGAGCTGCAGCATTGTTGCTGCAATACTAGAGCTCACCACTCTTTTTGGTGTTGTTGCCGGGGAAGCATAAGAGTATTCGTGATTACTGCTTTTCTTCTATTTTCTTCTACAACCTTCTGCCAAGTAGTTTATTTCATTTCCATTCTGCAATTTCATTTCCGCAAAAGTAGAGTAGACATTTCCTGTTTTCCTAGACTAGCATTTTAATTCTACAAGCATAGAGTAGCATTTCAATTCCGCAATTTCAATTTTGCAAGTGTAGCCTAGCATTTCATTCCTGCAATTTCAATTCAGCAAAATAGATTAGTTCTTTCCCGCTTTCATTCCAATTCCACATTTTCATTTTAGCAAGATAGATTTTAGATAGTTGCAATTCAATCTATTTTTCAGTTTTGCAGGTACAAGCAGAAAATAAAAAAACAAAAGTAGCCAAAAATCTGTTAGGATATTCCGACACATAGGAAATAGTTAAGTTCAACTTGGTCTAGTATAGAGTTAGGTAAAGTGTGTTTCTTTACCGTTGTACATTTTGTAACTTACAATTCGACGGTCAC
>APFE030349759.1:32413-97294 GCA_000404065.3 Pinus taeda | reverse complement strand
CAAATTATATAATAAATCGCACTCCTACTAAGGTTCTAAAGAATATCACTCCAGAAGAAGCTTGGAGTTCCATTAAACCAGATGTAAGTCACTTTCGTATTTTTGGAAGTGAAGCATGGGCCCATATTCCAGATGAAAAGCATAAAGCTTTAGACCTAAGAGTGAGAAATGTACTTTTGTTGGATATTCTGAAGATGTAAAAGGTTATAGACTTATTCCATTTAAGTCCAAAAATGTTATCATTAGAAGAGATGTAAAATTTGATGAAAATAAATCGGCCTGCGATCCTAGTCCGGCGGATGTGCCACCTCTTCCTATCTCTTCTACTTTTGAAAACATTTCTTCTTCAGATGATGAAAGTGAGGATGATAATCCTCCACCACCTTCTCAGGATCCTCAAATTCCAAGATGGGTCCGTGCTACTCGGGATGCAGCAGGTGATCTTGCCGGTGATCCTACAGATCAGCGACGTACACGTTCTCAGTTTGAAAGAGCCTCTTCTTTACTGGCTCAAGCTCCAGTAAATCATGATCCTGACACTTTTGCAGAAGCTTCAGGCCATCCACATTGGGAAGCAGCTATGAATGAAGAATATCATTCATTGTTTGCAAATGATACATGGGATCTTGTTCCTCTACCAAAGGGACGCAAACTTGTTAGATGTAAATGGGTTTACAGAACCAAGTATGGACCAGATGGGAAAGTTGATAAACATGAAGCTCGTCTTGTTGCTAAGGGCTTTTCACAGGTTGAAGGCATTGACTACACTGAAACCTTCTCCCCTGTTGCCAAAATGAACTCTATCCACCTTGTTCTTTCCCTTGCTGCCTCTTTAAAATGGGAATTCCATCAGATGGATGTTAAATCTGCCTTCTTGCATGGGGACTTGCATGAAGAAATCTATATGGAACAACCCATTGGCTTCATCCAAACAGACTCCAGCCTTGTATGTCGACTTAAGAAATCTCTTGATGGTCTCAAGCAAGCTCCTCGGGCTTGGTATGCCAAAATGGATAGCTTTCTTTTAGAATCTGGCTTTTCTAGGTGTTATTCTGACAATACTGTCTACACCAAGAAAGTGGGCAACTCTCTTATCATCCTTGTTCTTTAAGTTGATGATCTTATTCTTACTGGTAGTGATCCCAACCTTATAAACCATGTGAAGTCCAGCCTTAAAAAGAAATTTGAAATGACAGACTTAGGACACTTACACTATTTTCTCGGTCTTCAAGTCTTGCAATCCAAGGAGGTTATTTCCCTTTCCCAGTCCAAGTATGCTTGTGATATTCTTCGTCATTTTCACATGGAAGAATGTAAGCCAGCTCTTCTCCCTTTCAGTCTGGAGTCAAACTTTCAGTCTCTTGTACTTCTCCTGAAGTTGATGCTACCTTATACCGTCAACTTGTAGGAAAACTCTTGTATTTAACCCATACTCGTCCTGACCTTTCCTTTGCTGTTGGCCTTGTTGCTAGTTTTATGCAAAACCCCCGTGAAAGTCATTGGAAAGCAGCTAAAATAATACTTCGTTATGTTTGAGGTACAATACAGTTTGGGATTCATTACAGTGCCAAAGCAGCTCCTCTATTAGCTGGTTTCACTGATTCTGATTGGGCTGGTGACCTTGATGATCGGAAGTCTACTGCCGGTTATGTCTTCACTCTTGGTTCAGGACCTATTACATGGGCTTGTAAGAAACAGGCTTCCATTTTTCTTTCGTTAGCAGAAGAAGAGTATCGTGGTGCCGTGGAAGCTAGTAAGGAAGCCTTGTGGCTTCGTCAGATCCTATCAGAATTTGGCTTTGAGCAGCAGCATCCAACCACACTTTGGTGTGATAATCAAAGTGCCATTCAGCTATGCAAAGATCCAGTCCAGCATCAGCGCAGCAAACACATTGAACTACACATGCACTTCATCAGAAAACTCATTCATGACCATGTTCTTGAAGTGCAATATTGTTCAACAGATGATCAGGTTGCAGACATCTTCACAAAGGCTCTCACAGAGGCGAAGTTCACTAAACTTCGATATATGCTTGGAGTTCAGGAAGTTGTCACTAAGGGGGGATAGGCTGTAGTGCCTCCTTCCTTCTCCTATTGTGTCATATTTGTAAATCCTTCAATCCTATCCCAAGTTGTTCTTAAGGGGGGATGTTAGGATATTCCGACACATAGGAAATAGTTAAGTTCAACATGGTCTAGTATAGAGTTAGGTATAGAGTTAGGTAAAGTGTGTTTCTTTAGCATTGTACATTTTGTAACTTACAATCCGACGGTCACAATATGTAGTGATCCGACGGTTCATTCTCTCCTCGGTATTACCGACACTTGATCTGTGGATTGACACCCGATTGGTCCATGAATTCTATTTAAAGCGCATGGAGGGTCATTTGTAGGCTCACCGTGCATGAGAGAAGCTAATGTAAATTTTCATTCTTTTATTAATAAATTGCCTTTAGTAGCCACGTTGGCGCAGGCCGTGGACTGTTTCCCTCTCTGAGGGTTTTAACCACGTCAAAATACTGGTGTATTGATCTGTGATCTGTTTGTGAGCAGTGTCCTTTTGGTGTTCTGTCAGAGGAACTTACCCTGAAAATTTCTACAAAATCTTTCATTTCATGCCTCGTAGGAACAGAGACAATACCAAAAAATTCTTACCCAACACCCCCACCACATCACATAGTCACCCTTCTCTCTTCTTTGGTGGCCGTGATCCAGAAGAATCTATAGGTGAACCTCCTGAGATATACGAAGATCCTATAACAAAAGAAGAGTAAGAGAACATCCCTCTTGAGACCATGGTTGAATGCAAAAACGGTATGGGAAATAACGAAAGAATAGAAGGTGCTTTTCCCATCTGAGAAACCAATGGGGACATGAAAATGAAAAACATAAGTCCCTCAGCCTTACCTCACTTCCATGGATTGACCACTGAAGACCCTGATACCTTCCTGTTTGAGTTTTCTGTCCTTTGTCGAACTTATGACTATGTTGAGGATGAGAAAAAGTTGAAACTCTTTCCTTCTACCCTCAAGGATGTAGCACTCCGCTGGTTCATGGGGTTACCTAGAAACAGTATCACTACCTGGGATCAGATGCAGCAAGCCTTTAATAACAAATACCAGGACTACTGTAGGTCAAAGGAAACAAAGGGAGAAATCTTTCAGATGACCATGGGAAATGATGAGTCTTTAGAAGACTACGAGGAAAGGTTCCAGCTTAGTTATAAACAGGCTAGGTACATACATGACCCTGAATCTCTAAAGTTGGTTCTGCTCCGAGGAGTCCCTGAAGACCTACTAGATACCCTTCACTTGCTAGCTGGAGGAGACATCTACCAACTACCCTATGAGGACATAAAGGCTATGTTTAGAAACCATTCTAGGGCAGCCAGGAAAAGAGGAAGGGGGAATCCAATTTTAGCTGGTACCACCTTCTCCAAGCATGAGTTTGCTAATCAGATGGAAGACCTCAAAAGTGAGATGAGACAGACCATTTTCATGCAACTTGATACCTTCCGAATTCAACAAAAGAAAGAGGAAGCTAAGAGGGCTTTGGCCATTTTCTATCCCAGATGTACGAGGAAGCACCCTAAGAACGAGTTTCCATTGCACTCAGTAGGGGTGTGTTTCGTTTGTGAGGAAGACCACCCCACCAACCAATGCCCAACCTTTCCCGGATTTAAAGCCATGTACCTAGGGACTGAGGTGACTACTAAACCTCTCTACTTCCTCAACCAAAGGAGGCCACATGGGCCCAGAACTTACCAGCAGGGGATGCAAGGGACATCCCAAGCTTATTAGAACCCCAACTAATCTGCTCATATACCTTCTTGGGGCCCCCCTGCTCATCCTTCCTGGTTCGCACCTCCTCTGTGGTCTTATCCATCTCAATACCATACTCAACCTGCTGCTCATTCGTTTCACTCTCATGTGCAGCCACAACCTCAGTGGAATGCACCTCAACCGGCGTGGAGGCCCCAATACAACTCTCCTCCCGCCATTCTGCCTCCACCACTGGCTCAACCACAACCATTACTGCTTGCTCCTCCAAGACAACCCCAGTTGCCTGCTCAACCAAACCTGAACCCCAACAATAGGCAGGCCCAGCAGGTATATATTGGGGAAACAACATGCCCTACCTATGCTATGGAGATCCAGGAGATCAACCTGTGATCTGGGAAGGTCCTTCCAGAACACCAACCTCCTCCCGTAGAGGAGGAGGAAGAGAATCAGGGAAGTGAACCCAAATCCATTCCACCGTTTCCTGAGTGACTAACAATCACCACGCAACCAAACCCAGAGGAGACTGAACTTCTGGGAGAACTCAAGCAGTTGTGTGTGAAAATACCACTTCTCCAGGCCATAAAAGATGTACCAATATACAACAAATTGATCAAGGAGAAGTGTTTCAGGCACCCAGGCAGGCGCAAGAGAGACGCCCCGACTATTAATGTCATAGGACAACTGTCCGATCTGATGTTGGGGAAAGTAATCTGTCCAAAATATTTGGACCCTAGGAGTCCTGTAGTTGATGTCCACATTAATGGCACCATAATCCCCCATACCTTGATTGATCTAGGGGCTGCCATTAATGTGATGACTAGGGACACTATGCTTAAACTCAACCTTCAGAGTTCCCTAAGGAAGACCTTAACAGTATTGTAGTTAGCAGACCGCTCCACCGTGACTCCCGAAGGGATTGTGGAAGATGTCCTGGTCTCTATTAACTCTTGGGAGTACCCTACTGACTTCTTGGTCCTTCAGCCAAAGGCTAGACTTACTGGATACCCCCTCATCTTGGGAAGGCCTTGGTTAGCTACTACGGATGCTTACATCAGTTGTCGAGATGGGAGCATGACCATCAAGAATGGGCCTATGTCTAAGAAGCTAGTCCTTTATCCTCCTGCCCAACCACTGGTAGAAAATGACTTACCACTCTGGTTGGAAGAGGGAGATGAGGATGAGGTATACTCGGCACCTTTTTGCACCATAGAAGCCACCAGGGGAGGCCCTCAAACCGAGGATGACCTGATTGAGAATTTGATTCAAAATCCACCTCCTAGTGCACTGTCATTAGAAGAGTTGGTGGAAGATACCCAAGCTAGTGCTCTAGTGGACCTCTGTGTGACTGATCCGACCTCTCCTAGAGTTAAGAGTGTGGAATTTGGCCCTAAAAGAACCTTCAAGATCAACTCCTCCTTATCTCCCTCCCAGGAGAAGGAGCTGTGTAGTTTGTTGAACCGCCATTTGGAGGCTTTTGCCTGGAGTTATAAGGAAATGAAAGGAGTCCATCCTTTAGTCTGTACCCATCATATTTACATTAAATATGATTGTAAGCCAGTCAGGTAGCCTCAGAGGAGAATGAATCCATTCCTTAAAGACATTGTCAAAGAGGAATTGCAAAAGTTATTGGATGCAGGATTCATCTGCCCCATCTTCAATAGTGAGTGGGTTTCACCTCTAGTGTTTGTGCCCAAGAAGAACGGGAAGTGGAGAATCTGTGTAGATTACCGGGAACTTAACAAGGCCACCAAGAAAGACCATTTCCCTTTGCCTTTCATAGATCAAGTGTTGGATGGACTAGTAGGGAAGAAGTTCTTTTCTTTCCTAGATGGTTTTAGTGGGTATAATCAGATCCAAATCAGCCCGGAAGACCAAGATAAGACCACCTTCACTTGTACATGTGGTACCTTTGCCTACCGAGTCCTTCCCTTTGGGCTATGCAACGCTCTTGCCACTTTCCAGAGAGCAGTATTGAGCATATTTGCTGAGTTGGTTCATGATTCGGTGGAAATCTATATGGATGACTTTACTCCTTATGGGTCTAACTTCCAAGAAGCCTTGTCCAACCTGGGAAAAGTTTTAAGCAAGTGCATTGAGATGAACCTATCCCTCAGTCCTGAAAAATGTGAAATCATGATGACTGAAGGGACTGTGCTAGGTCATACCATTTCTCAGCAAGGATTGCAGGTGGATCCTAACAAAATTTCTATCATCCAGAAGGTTCCACCTCCTCAAAAGGTGAGAGATGTTTGGAGTTTTCTAGGCTTGGCAGGATATTATAGAAGATTCATCAAAGATTTCAGTAAGCTAGCCTCTCCATTGTTTAGCCTCTTAGGAAAAGATGTCAAATTTAAATGGACTAATCACTGCCAGGGGGCTCTAGATGAGTTGAAAGGTAAGCTGGTATCCGCCCCGATCTTGAGAGGTCCAAACTGGGCCCTACCTTTCCACATCCATACCGATGCCTCGAACAAAGCCATAGGAGCAGCCTTAGGACAGGTTGAGGAGAAATTGCCATATGCCATATACTTTGTTAGCAAAAACCTGTCCAAAGTAGAGATGAACTATACGATAACTGAGAAAGATTTCTTGGCCGTAGTCCATTCCTTAAACAAGTTCAGACACTACATCACTGGTTATCAAACATTTGTACACACTGATCATGCTGCAATTAGATATTTAATGAATAAACCTGATGTGAATGCTCGTATCATTAGAAGGTTACTTTTGTTGTAGCAATTTGATTTGACTATTGTTGACAAGCCAGGTAAGGAAAATGTTGTTGCTGACTTCCTATCTAGATTGGATTTGCCTGCAGGTGAGGAAGGGACAGTGGATGACCAGATGCCAGATGAACACTTGTTTGCTATCTTAGTACTCTCTCCATGGTTTTCTGATATAGAAAACTACTTGGTCTCAGCATTGTTCCCTCCGCATCTGTCCTCAAAGGAGAAGAGCAGAATCATGAGGAAGAGTGTCCCATTCACTTGGACCTGGGGCAACCTGTTTAAACTCGGCCCAGATCAGATCTTGAGGCGTTGTGTTAGGGAAGAGGAAGTCTTTGAAATCCTCCTAACCTATCACGATGGACCATGTGGAGGTCACCTTGCAGCAAAAAGGACCGCCTTCAAAATCCTACAGGCTGGCTACTATTAGCCTACTCTTCATCAAGATGTCAAAAGATACATCAGCCAGTGCGACCGATGTTAGAGGATGGGGAAACCTAGTCCAAGGGATGAAATGCCCCTCCAACATCAAGTGCCTTTTGAGCCATTTGAGAAGTGGGGCATGGATTTCGTGGGACCTATCAACCCTCCTTCAAAGCAAAGGTCTTACATCATGGTCTGCACTGACTACCTGAGAAAGTGGGCAGAAACAAAGGCAATCAAGGTAGCGACATAAGAGAAAGTGGTTGAGTTCTTAAGGGAAAACATCTTCTATAAGTTTGGCTACCCAAGAGAGTTAGTCACCGATCAAGGAAGCTAGTTCACCTCCAACTTGATTGAAGATTTGCTCGCTCATCACAAGATCAAGCACAAGACTTCCACCCCATATCATCCCCAAGAAAATGGACATGTGGAAGTCACTAATAGAGCATTGGAAGGGATTTTGACTAAGGTGGTGAGCAGCAGCAGAAAGGATTGGGCAGATCACCTAGTTGAGGCCACCTGGGCCTATAACACCGCTTGGAAAACTATGACCGCTTTCACACCTTATGAGCTGGTGTATGGGAAGAAAGCTTTGTTGTCCATAGAGTTCAAGTATAACACATTGACGGTGGCAGCTCAGCTAGACCTAGATCTCAGCCATGCTCAACGTGAATGATTACTGCAGCTGAATGGATTAGATGAACAAAGAATGCAGGCCCTCCTCCACTCATAAGTAGTCCAACTTCATAGGAAGATATGGCACGACCAGCACCTTAATGAAAAGCAATTCCAGCCGGGAGATTGGGCGCTACTGTATGACTCAAGATATAAGGATTTCAAAGGAAAGCTGAGGAAAAGATGGCTAGGACCATATGTAGTGGAGAAGTGTAATCACAATGGCTCAGTCCTTATCCAGACCATTGATGAAGAAGCCATCCCCATTCTTGCCAATGGGCATCGGTTGAAGATCTACAAGAAACCTCTTTCGAGGCAGGAGTTCATTGAAACTTTGGAAAAATTAGTGCTGGTAGTGGAGTAGGGCTCTGCCCCTAGTATACCCACATTTTTATCATAAAAAAAAAAAAAAACAGAAATAAAAAAGATCCTTGGGTGAAAACCTTTCTGAGGCGCCCAGGGCAGAAACTGAGGGTGAAAACCTCATGGAGGTGTCCCAGTTGTCCCTAGAGAAATAAAAAAAAATGTGGAATAAAAAGATCCTTGGGTGAAAACCTCTTTGAGGTGCCCAGGGCAGACAGTGAGGGTGAAAACCTCTTTGAGGCACCCTCACTGCCTCAAAAAAAAAAAAAGAGAAGAAAAAAAGAGAAAAAAGAAAAGAAAAAAAGAAAAGAAAAAAAAAGGAAGAAAAAACAAAAGAAAACAGAACTATTCTCTGTGAAGTAATTGCAGGTTGTAGGACATCCTACATTGCAAGAAAGGAGGGCGCACAAAACGAGGACAGGGGTCTATACCAGGCTCAAGGACACCCCTTCAGACACCCCCTCCATGGCCACTCACCTCTCCTAGGATTTGGTCACATTCAGGCTGAGATTGGGCCTTCTACAAGAAGTTCTGGGCTTTCTACAGGAAGCTACAGGATTTTCTACAGGGAGCTACAGGCTTTTCTACAGGAAGTCTTGAATTTCTACAGGAAAAATCTTGTAGAACTTTCAGACGAGTAAAATTCAAGTTTGAGAAGGAATCTGATGGTTGGAATCAGTTTGTTAGACCTGAGGCCACACCTCTATCCAATCCAACACCATGTGGCGCCCTGTTCCATCTCTTGACACCTCTGTCACCCTCCTGGTTGTGTGTTCCTGCACAGTCATTTCAGAAACCCTATTTTCCTCAGGTTGACAGCAAAGAAAAAGAGGAAAATTTCAAGTAAAAAAATCAAGCAACAAAGGCTCACATACACTACCCATTCAAGCTCCACCTAGACTCTTCATCAGTGAACGTGCCCTACTTATTTAGCCGGCATCCCAGGAGGAGAAGTAGCTACGAGATATCCTACAGGAATCCTGTAGTAGCTGATCCATCTGGAGTACATACTATGGAATCAATAGCAGCTGAAATTGACACAGGGAACATGCAACAAGCTCCGCTCGGACGTGAACACCTCGTCAACAGCTGAAATCAGACGGAGCCTATGCAGGCAGCGTTTATGACCAGAGGATCGGGTCCCGAAGCCATGCATACAACATCAGCCAATGAAAGAAGGAGTTCCAGCACATGTGCATGAAGTACGAGTGAGAAAAGCCATCATTCCATGTCCTAAAACCTGTAGAACACGTCGACGCCCACACAGGTAAGTGTCTAACCTTATTCGTCAAATTGCATAGACTATACTCTGAAAAATGCATGTCTGTGAAATGGTGCGAATTGAACGAATTCAGTGGCCATTCAACTGGCCACCCACAGTTAGTCGAATGGCCTCGTGGGATCCGAATGAGCTTGGTTATGCCAAAGAGATGGGTAGCCGACACGTGGGGAGTGTCTAGTCGGGAAATCGGCAGACAGACAATGGTGGCGGCGGTTAATGGCAGAGGGGAAGTAATGGCGGCCAGAGAGATGCAGGAGAATAATGGCCATGATGTTGGCTAACGGATCGACCTGAAAACCTCACCCCCTCACCAAGAATTGTGCCATAATTCAAAATTGCTCGGCCGAGAACTCATGATGAACCGTTGTCATTTACACTTGCAACCGTTTTCAGCAAAGTACGTGTCCTCCGCCTCTGCAGTTTGTTAGCTCGAGCTCCTCAGCACGTTTCAAAATCCTCCCATGTTCCAGGCTTTTTCAGAAGTGTCGTGACATCCTCCAGTACCCGGCAAAGCTCTCTACAGGAAGGAGCTCTATAGGAAACACGACATAGCCTCCCAGAGCAGAGAAGCCTTGGTTGCCTGCATCGAAATTGGAGTTTCGAAGAGAGGTAGGCTCGAAAACACCATTCCCATGCATGATATTTCGAAAGGTGGTAAATTAAACCGTCTGGAGTAGGATAATTAGAAGCAATTCTACTTGTGGGTCAAGAACAGTAGTTTTCCTGTATGATACACATAATTTTTTAGTTGTTTTTGTTTCAAGTTCTCCTCCATGATTCCTGTTAAGAAATTCCTCCTATAAAAACGATAAACTGTTGTGAGGGCTAACCTGTGCATGAAGAATGTGACTTTTATGTGGTTGAATGCATTATGGGGACAAAAAGCTCTACACTATGTCTGTGGGAGTCTAATTCCCTATTAACAGTCGAGTTTTGGGCCAACAACAGTATAACCAGGGAATTGGTGCGAAGTGAAATATAAACACCTGAGGGACACTGTCTTCAAAGTTCATGGGAAGAAACCATAAATAGAATACCCTTTTTGATCAGAGCACAAACCAAAACATAGTACTCTCACCATGCTAGGAGGGTTTATCAGGAAGGAACCCTCATATTCCAGAAAATTGCGTGAACACCCCACAGTAGTGGACCTCTTCACCCGTGCCAATAGGATGGCATTTTGTGACAAAATTCACGGACACGACGATGCAATAATGGAAGAATTCTTACTGTCTCTTCAACCTAAATCAAAGACACTAGCCACTATGAATTTCAGAGGGTTGACCTTAAATCTAACCCTCAATTCATTAGCCGAGTCACTGACTTGCCATTGGGGACGCCCTAGAGCAAAGAGGAGAGTGGACTAGGCCAAAAAGCCAAGAAAGAATTCTTCCTACCAGAGGAACAATTTGCAGAAGATAAGAATTGTGTAAGGAGTGCCAATTTACATCCTTTGTGGAGTGAATCCAGTCTCCAAATTGTGAAATACATTACCTGTGAGGGGTGGTTCAGTATTGTTTATGGCTATCATTTCTGGTTGCTAAAAGAACTAAGACATGGGTTGGATCTACCCCCAGAGCAGAAGTTAAGCATCCCATATTTTCTCTTGCAATAATTTATTGAATGTGGCACAAAACTGAAGGGAGGGACACCAGATCAGCTAGCCCATCATGGGCTCATCAAGCTTCTAGTAGAGGATGGCCTCCATACCTACACTATCCCCCTCTCTTAGGAAATTTTCTGCAATATGTCAAAATATGATGATATAAGAATTATGGCCGAGGAACTCACCTCATCCAGTAGTGAAGAAGGGAGACACCTTGAAGCTAAAAAGAAAGCCAAGGGTAAGGGAACCTAGGACAGACCACCACAGAAAGAATAAGAAGAGACACAAGAGAAAGGCCAAGCTGCCGAGCCCAAAACTGTGGGTGGAATAAAGGCACAAACACCAAGGGAGAAATGATTGCAAATCAGGGTAGAAAGGACTGAAAAATTCCAAGAAAGTAAGGGCACACCCAAGGAAACCACAACAAAATTGAAAGAGAAGACACCCCCAGCCAAGCAGGCCAAAATAGTGAAAATCGTTTCTACAGGAAGCTAGAAAACTGTTTCTACAGGAAGCGAGAAAATAATTAGCATAGGACTTTATATAGGAAGTATGAAGGTAGAAAAGAAAAAGGATAAATCACCTGGAATCTTGGCCAGGGAGGCAGCAGCAGTGCTGGCTGCCTTAAGCACAACCCTAGAGCAAAAAGGGAAGAGAAAAAGGGAGCCTTCTATGTATTTTAAGGCAAGAAGGAGCACGAGGATAAAGACTGGCAGACCCCAGCCACCGTCAAAAGAACCAATCATGATTGTAGACACCCCAGCTACACAAAAGGAGAGGTATCCCTCCAAGGCATCCATCACTTATGAACGAGGAAGCCCGAAGACATCCACCTGGAGAGAAAGAATGAAAATGTTGGACACAAAGGCCTCTCTACAGGATGTTGAGACAAATCTACAGGATACACTATCTAGGCTAAAGGAGACCGAAGAGTTGGAAGAGAAGGTAGCTACATTATCCCAAGAGGAGGAAAAGGCTGAGAAAATTGAGGAACCAAGCCCCCAGCCCAACCTGGGCTCTTACTACAACTTGCTAGAGGCGGGAAGGATAATTCCCCAAAAATTTGCAGTGCCACTCTTCTTTGCACTAGAGGAAGAGAGAGTGAGGACCCACACTTGGATGAAAATCACCAAGTCCAAGGGTGTGGCAGATATAGGTCCTTTGGAGGAACAACTCAAAGAGGCAAGGAAAGAATTGGCTTTGGTACGACATATAGAGAGCAGCCAGTGAGCCAAGCTTTAGGAAGAAAATGAGCTGCTCAAACAGCAACTATGGTTACAGGGACAACTTATGGAGGATAGGCCCCACACTTTGGGCAGACAACAACAACAGGAGGAGCCCACAACGGCCAATAAAACACCTAATGAACAATAGAGAAGGGAAGGGGTGCAGTCTGAAATTGAGACACTGAATCAACAGCTACAAGAAAAAGAATTGCAAGCAGGCTTGGAGATATAGTCTTTGAAGCAGCAGGTACAAGAAAAGAAGGCCCAACTGGACTGCATGGCTAGTTGGGCGATGGAAGCTCTGCAGTGTAGGCAGCTAGCCAAATCCTACGCCCTATACCTAAAGGATTAGTGGTTGCAGTTTCATATCAACACTTTGGAATAGAGAGGTATCACTCCATTTCAAAACTACTCTAAATTCATGGCTCTATGTGACAGCAGCTCATCCGAAGACAAGGCTAAGCTATCAGAGTTTTGCCTACACAACTTGGCCCTTCCTAACATGAACTCATGGGACCCTAATGCTGCGGTAGGGGACGTACAACTTATGGCCATGGCCTCTTGGTTAAATCATGAAGAAAAGAGAGCAGCAGAGGTCCAAAACATTATGACCAGAGAGCTACAGGAGCCACTATTGATTAGAGCAGAACCAAAGGCTCCTTTAGCAGTGATATCCACCCACCAACACTTGGCCAATGACCCTCAGGCCCTACCAGATTACATGGGACGACAAGCCCAAGCCATAGCCCATTTTGAGGACATTGAGAGACTGCTGGGGGGTAACTATGTTCATGCTTGCCCCCGAAGGTGGAATTCACTGTCCCACAGCCTAAAGATTAGAGAATACCACACCCCCACAAGAATGAGGGAGGCCTTGGCAAGAGTGCCTCTTTACAAACAGTCCATGCAGAATCTTCAGGCCAGCTAGATTGGCCTCAAATTCAGTCCTCCCTTGCTTTTGGGATTGTTAGAGGGAGTCAAAGAAAAGGAGAAACACAAGTAGTGGGAAGAAGTGAAAGAAAAGCAGGATTTCATGACCGGGAAGAAGATATCACTTCAGAGGCCTGGGATGTGAGGGAGGCGGTCAAGTTTATCTAGGACGATGAGTTGGACTAGTTGCTCGGAGGATGAGCAACCCATTTAGCAGGGGGGTGATGATGAGCCCCGAATTGGGTAACTTATTGGGCTCATTTTGCCTAATTGTCCTTGTTCAATCCTCCATTTTTCATAGATTATGCATGTTTTTTTAGTATGTTTATGTTGTTTGAACGAATAAGAGTGGTCACTCTACTAGGGAGGCTAATACGTGGTTATTTCAGGTTTTTTGGACAAGTTTTGAAGCAAAACCAAGAAATCATGGGATAGGTGATAGCCAAGCTTGAGGTGAGGATTCGTAAGGGGGTTGTCTCTGGCATTAAATGACCCTTCCTCAAAATCTCCACCGTCAAACTTTGAGCTCAGCAGGCCACCAAAACGAATCTTAAAGGCAGCCAAGTATCTCTAGGAAGAGTGACTGTTTACTACAGTTGGAACAACCGAGTCCCTTGAATTTAGGAGGGCTGCTAGGCCCCTCGTAGTGTATAAATAAGAAGGCCTCAACCTTCGTACTTTTCTTTTTGGAACTGTTGTAATTTTGCACTAGAGTGCTGTCATTTTTCCAGCTCGTTTTCTTATAGCTACTGCTGTATAACTTTCTTGTGATGATTATTTTTGGATAATGAGAAGCAGTTCTATTTGGCATCAGCTCTAAGTTTTTTATAGGAGCCTGTAGCTCTTGGGGTTGGGCCCAACCTAAGAGCCAAGGACTCTTTCATGTATTGTTATTTGTTTTTGTGTCTTTGCAAAATAATTTTTGTTTAGTAGATTAACAACTTGCTGATTACATAGGTCATGGTTAATGATCAGACAGGCTTTTGAATGCTTAGATTTAGTTGATAGATTAGTAACAGGGAATATCTCCAGAAAAAGGCCATCAAGCACCTCTGGTCTCATCTCTCCCTCAGTGGGATCGTGAGCTGTGACAAAGGTGACATTGCTGCCAACAAAAACGTTGTTTTGCTTTGTCATGCAATTCTTAGTGTTGGAATCCTCATTTACAGATGTTGATATTAGTAGTGTTTAAATGCTTCAATTGATGATTGCTTAGTTGCATAGTTATTTCACACATTTCATTTCGAATAAACTATTGTTCATTTCCTTTTGTTGTTACTTAGGTCAGAATAGAGTGAAGTAACTAGGTCATAGGTTTTATAAGTGTTTGTTTGTTCAGTTTGAAAAACCACTTGAGAGTACCTGTTACCCTTCCTTACCTGCACATACTCCATCCAACCTACCTGTCTCATCCTTCATTTAGAACCCTTACCTTTCATTTTCCTCATTTGCTTACTTTGCCATGATTCTCATCTTTTCTTGTGCAACATCGTTTCATCCCTCCTTGAACAAATCTAACCATCTGCGCCACTCCTCAACTCCATCCTTCAAGTCTTGAACTCCTCTACACCCTTATTTCACCTCCATACTCATTCCTCCACCTTTTTCCCTCCATCCATGCTCCAAAATCCCATTTCTGAACATCTTGTAGAAAATTACAGACATCCTGTAGAAATTCCAGACATCTTGTAGGACCCCTGCAGACTTCCTGTAGAAGCTCACGAAGGAGGTTTCTTGAAGGCCAAACTCTGTGAAACTCTCAAGAAGGGTGCTAGGAACCCCTTATGCCCTCTCTGAACCTTCCCGATCTATTCCAAGCATTTCCTCTCGCCAATCCACCTCTGCACAGTAAAAAACAGTTAAAAAGCGCATGCATGATAATTCTGACAACTTATTCAAAAATAAAAAAGATGGTTCTCTAAGATTTTGTTGTAGACATAGCTTAGATATATGCATTTCATCCTCTTAGAAGTCAATGGCATCTCTCCCAGTAGCTTGCATCCTCTTTCTTGCATCAGTAGGGCTAGTTGGTAAAATTAGGGTTTGCTAGGGTTTGCATTTGCTTTCAACTTTTCAGTTTCCTTCTGCAGATAGATTAGCTCCCTTCGAGTTAGCTTCCATCCATCAGTTAATAAATCTCTTCTCAGAGCTCATAAAAGTTGGCTTGATCCCCTAGCGGACTTGTGCTAACTGACCAAGTGACAGTTGCGGCAAGAGATAGTACTTGTGCATACAACACCGTCGCTTCCAAGTTTGTTACGAACTACCGGGTTGATAAAAGTAAAGAAGGGAGTCCCAGGAGTTGCAACATTGTTGCTGCAATACTGGAGCTCACCAGAAGGTTCATCAGAGGATAAGCTATTCAATGGTAAGGAGGTCACCTCTCTAAGTATTTCATAAGTGATTCAAGAACAAGAGCTTCAGCCCCAAGGCAACTCCTAGTGGTACAAAGACCATCGCAAGCACTCGACTAACTCTTCCCAACTAGTAGGTTCCTTAATCGACAATATTTTAGTGGGTTCTTTAGCCTTAAAATAAATCCGCTACTATTTATAATGTTTTTTTCCAACAAGCCTTGTTGAGGTTTATTCAGTTGGTTTGTGAACAATGGATTTCTATGAAATTTGACCATAGCTCTCTCGTTGTTCATTTTTCCTCACTGCATCCTTTCGACTGTTTCCTGAGCTTATGCATGAGAGAGTAAATTAAGTGTGTTCCCTATTTATTCCATTGTTGATGAACCTATGCCCTAACAAGCACCTATGTGTGAGAGAGTTATCCTTAGAATCTACATGTCCATCTTCTTTTCCCACACAAACCTGTTTTGTGCCTTCTCCAACAAGCCAACCATATGTATTTTTCCTAGGCCCACATAGGTTAATTATCTTGGATAGTGCAACCAATGTTGTCTTCAATGTTTTTGTCCTCTTTTTCCTTTTTTTGGGACTTAAATGACACTTGGGCATGTCCTCTTCTTTTCAATTAAATTCATTGCATAATCAGTCCTGTTACAAGTCATTTTTTTACATCCAATCGAAAGGCCTGAAAATAGGATCAATCAACATCCTTAAAAACTTTTCCATTATCCCTTTACAAATCCCTAAGCGTCACCTCTCCAAAAAGTCTAATTTTCTGGGTCAATTAGCTCAAAAACACTATTTGTATCCCTAACGCATCTTGCAAACCTATCTACTTGTGTTGGTCACATGTTGCATAACTGAGGACTTGCACTAACTAGCATAAATTGCTCTACTCTATAAGTGCGATGATCCTAGAATTTCGATAAAATTAAAAAATATTTTATAATCTTATTCTTCCAGAAGCTTCTAAGGTGGTTTTAACCATTTACCATGGACAGAGAGCTCCAATTCCTATTGGATCCTACTCTAGTGTTGTTATCTCTTACCCATGGACCTTATCTTCCCTCATATGTGGATCTCAAGCCTAGATTGGTAAATACTAAACTACCACTTTCACCCTATAAATTTACTGCCTTCCATAGAGTCTGGGTTGGATTTTGGAGATTAATGGTGCCCTCATGTTGCTACTTTGAGTTTAAGGACTTATCATCCATTTATGCATTAGTATTGAGTGTGAATATTTGCTTTGTGGAATGGAGGGACAAGATAATTGGGGATACATCAACAAAGTCAGATTTTATATATGGTTGTAACTCTCTCCTTTATCTATTAATACAAAAATAACTTTATTTTCCTATACTTGTTTCATGTTGATGCTTATGTATTTGAATTCCATGTTGACTCATTGATTAGAGATATTGGATTACACTATGTGATCCAAGTGGTTCCTGAGACACACACAAGACAAAGAGGGCTTATGGAAGATTGAAAATCAAAATGATCAGAATGATTTCAAACTAGGACCAGAGCATAGATCTCATCATCCTGATCGTGGTGGTGTGAATGGTTTGTCAAACCGAGTCCGTATGTGAAAGTTAGGAGCAGGCAAAGTTTGGTTGACTTTTGTTGATTGGGCAGGCTTAAGGAGGTAGCAACTTGGACAAAATATGGCCACCGGATTCCGGCCAACTTGGGCCAAATTCCAGGCAAACTTGTGGCCTATTTAATTCGTCGCCTTCATTCATTTTTCAAAATTATAAAAATGACTATTATTATTTTTAATCAAAAAAATATTTAAAAAAATGGTGGCGGGCCATGACCCCTGCCACCGCCGTTGCACCCACCGAACTATTGTTAAAAACCATATAATTTTTTCTTTGATTAAAATAAGGACCAATGAACATGACCCTGCCAATTCAACCACATAACAATATAAATATATATATGGCATGGGCATGGGCTGCCTCCGGTGAACCCAGCCCACATCCCCAAAACCTCGCACCAATCAACGATGCCGAAAAATTTGGTAAGGGTGCCACAGGGGTCAAACCCTCCCGGCTCATGTGGCTAGCCCCCAAGCAAGTGGCCCCATGATACGTACCATGAACCATGTACAAAAAACCTTAATACCAATGACCCCCCATTAAATGCACCCTACAACACAAATATCGTCATTCAAGGAGTTACAAAGGGTTAAGGGGCAGGCTGCTTAATGCAGACCTGACCCCAAAAATTATTTCGGTTTAAACATAAAACTACAATATATAAAAATGGGAGGGGCAGGGTTTGACCACCCGACCCTTTCTCAACAAATTGCCTTATTTACCATTACACCAAACTACTTCATTGGTAAATCCGCCGAAGAATTTATATAGACCTCATTTGCATAGTGCACCAGGGTAGCATGGAGGAACCAGGAGTGGCAAAAGAAATCAAGGCAAATTTTTAATTAATTTATTGCAGGTGGAACCATGATTGAGAAAAATTTCTAGGAGGGTAAATTTTTGCAGTGTCCAAATGGCACAAATTTTATGTCGATCTTACACCTCTCAGCGACACGAACCTAATGGTGCAGTCAGAATTTCCATCTGAGTTGCTAATTTGCAGAAGACCCAGAGGAGGTAATCTTTGAGGATTCTAGGGAAAATCTAAAGGATTCCTTAAGCCCCAGATTTTCATTTTCTCACAATTCAGAAATTCGATAGTTGGTTTTGCACTATTCCACACCACAAATCTGATGGTGTGTTCAAATTTTCCATTTTCTTATTTCATTTTTCAGCCACTTTTCTAAGTGGAGTGCAGGTGTCAGTATTCATGTGTGAGAAATCATTCCATGTGATTGATGTTGTGAGGTTGATGGTACGAACAACTTCAGCAGTTTGCCATCCTTTTCTTCAGATGGCTCTAGGATGTGAGGTATATGCAGTGTGTTCATGTACTTCTTTTTGTGATGCATTGTGCTGCACAAATACCTATTTGATGTTTGGTGAGGGATCTTATTTCTTACTTGTTTTCATGATTCCTACTTGATGTGATGCGAAATCATTTATGGGATGTACTTGTTGTCATGATTCGTCATGTTTTGTTTGAGATCCCTTTGTCCTCATGTTGATGGGATACTCATGTTGTCACCATGTATGTATGCATTGAGATCCATTTTATGCCATGTCAGCGGGATGCTCATTATCTTCATGCATGAGTTTGTGTCATACTGATAGGAGTCCTTTTTGACTGAGAGTTCCTGTAGGGAACATCTCTTGGAGCCACTCCTGTGTGAGGGCATTTTCCTTGTATGATAGAGACATCACCTCTTATGTACATTATCACTATAGACAACATTTAATGAAAAGGCTTACACCATCTTGACATCGGGGCCCAGAGACGTAGTCCCTCTTGGATGAACTCCGTTATCAACGTCTTGAGTTTTATGTTGCTGATGATTGTCATGTTCCTCTTCTTTACAACATGCAGATGTATTCATTTATGTTCTTTTAAAAATGCATTTTAACATATCACGAAAGTAAAAGGTCTTGGAAGGGTCCTTTGTCACACTCGAACTTGGACCAAGTGGTATCAAAGCAGTCTTTGCATGGATGTGAATTGGAAGTGTGAACAATGGAATGTGTAATGATAGAGGATGAAAAAGAGATGTACAAGACCATGCTCAAAATTTCCAAAAGGGTGGAAATAATGTATGAAACTCTACAGAAAGAGTCAGAGGAAAAGGAGCGATTGCAACTTCAGTTGCGAGCCACAGAAGAAGCCCTGTAAGAACTGAAGCACAACAACCAAAGTCTTCAAATAGATAATGTTAATTAAAGATGCTTCTACATGAAGAGAAAGAGGAAAAATAGAGTTTTCTTTGACAACTGCAAGTTAAGGACGAGGCCTTGGAAAAGCTGTAGTGTGACCCATGTGAGGTAAAAAGTAGTTCCCTGAATTCATGTATGTGTCCCGATGATGATTTCGTTGTTTTTGAAAATAACAGCACAAGAATTGGCTCCAAACTATTGAAGAAAATGGGGTATGAAGGAAAAGGCTTGGGCGTTAATGGCCAAGGAATTGTCAATTGCATCAAAGTAGAAGAATTACCCCATCAAGTAGGACTTGGGTATGTTAGAAAAGAAGTTGGGAATGTGCCAATACATCTAGTGAACCAACAATAGATGATGAGAAGCCCTCATCAGTTCTTTCCAAATCGATAGAGGAGGTAAAAGATGTTGATTTCCTTTCATTTTTGTCTTCACATAGTATGATTTATGTTGGAGATGTGGACATCCCAATTATAGGGACAAACATGAGGCTCCTTACCAGGACAAGGCGCAAGGAGGCAAAAGAACTTGGTGTTAATAACTAAGGAATAACTCAACCATTGGAGGTTTTGCAGAGACCTCAATTTTTAGGCTTGAGATACACCAAAGGGGAATGGTCGAAGGTGTCAGATTCTTCTGAGATGTCATCAAAATTGTCAAGGAAAGAGAATTATGGGAAAACATACCCATCATCCAATGGCAGTTTCCATTGCAGGGAAAGAGTTGAGGCAAGCTCTCATCGCCATAATTACATTAGAGATGGAAAGGAGAGGCATAACCAGTTTTGATATTCGAATGGTCATTTCGATTATAATCATGTTTTTAAAGATGAATGTAAATCAAGACATCGAAAACATGTACCTTTTGTGGATTACATAACTATACATTTTCTAAGTGTTGGAAAAGAATGGCAGCACACAAAAAGATGAGGCATGAAAGACCCTCTCAATAGCAGAAACATGTTAACCAGATATGTAGGAAGAAGATGTATTGTAGTCATTACGAAAAAGGTGGCCATCAAAGAGCCACTTGTTGGAGGCTCCATCCAGAGCAGCACCTTAAAGACAAGACGTCAGTGCATGAACTAGGTGAAACAATTGTTCGGCAAGAAAAACCACCATAAGGGGATGACCCATTCACATTGATAAGTGAAAAATGGTTTCTAGATATGTTAGCTTGTCATGATTGTGCTTTTGTAAATTGTTTGTTGCATTTTAAAATGTAAAAGTGATGATGTGTTTTCCATCACTTGTTTAACAACAATGATGTCAGGTCTTATTTTGAGTTGCATGATAAACTATGAAAGTGATGCCATGTTTCCATCACTTATCAAAAACAAAAATAGTGTTTGGCATTATATTTGTAAATCATGTGTTGCAGTGATGAAGTGTTTTGCATCACTTGTTGAAGCAACAATGATATGCTGGCCTTGTTTTCGTAGCTGGAGTATTACGTCCATATTGATGTAAACTTGACCACTGAGTATGCGTTATAAACTAGTCGCAAGTATGGGATGCTTGAGTCATTAGTTGGTCATGAAAGTCAAGCATGTAATTTGCAAAACAATGTAATACAGGTTGCATAGGTGGCAGGTGTTGGCTCATCACTTAAGGCTCTGAAGAACAAAGGTGAAGGAGATGGAAGCGAGACCTTTTAGGACACTTGAGACGTATACAAGGTACAAAGAAGTTGCAGATTATTTTTCATGCTTTTGTAGGACCAAAACCTCCTTAGTGGGGAGGATTGATCTAGGTGGTTCTAGAGACACACACAGGACAAAGAGGGCTTATGGAAGCTTGAAAATCAAAGTGATTAGAATGATTTCGAACTAGGACCAGACGTAGATCTCATCATTCTAAACACAGTGGTGTGAACGGTTCGTCAAACCGAGTCCGCATGTGAAACTTAGGAGCAGTGAAAGCTTGGTTGACTTTTTTTAACTAGGCAGGATTAAGGAGGCAACAATTTGGACAAAATATGGCCACTAGATTCCAGCCAACCTGGGCGTAATTTTGGGTGAATTTGTGGCCTATTTAATTCATCCCCTTCGGTCATTTTTCAAATTTTTAAAAATGACTATTTTTTTTTAATCAACAAAATATTAAAAAAATGGTGGCGGGTTGTAACCCCCACCACCGCCGTCTCACCCATGGAACTATTGTTAAAAATGATATAACTAAAATTCTATTAAAATAAGGACTGATGGCCATGACCCCACTAATCCAATTGTATAACAATATAAATATATATATGGGGTGGGCACAGGCCACCTCCAGTGCACCCGATCCACACCCCCAAAACCTCACACCAATCAACGATGCCAGAACATTTGGTAAGGGTGCCGACGGGGTTCGAACCCGCCCATCCCATGTGGCCGCCCCCCAAGCAGATGACCCCATGATACGTACCATGTACAACAAACCTTAACACCAACAAACCCCACTAAATGCACCCAACAACACAAATAATTCCATTCAAGGAGTTACGAAGGGTTAAGGGGCAGGCTGCTCAATGCAGACCTGACACCAAAATTTATTTTGGTTCAAACATAAAAACTGCAATATATTAAAATGGGAGGGGCACGGTTTGACCACTCGACCCCTCCTCAACAAATTGCCTTATTTACCATTACACCAAACTACTTCATTGGTAAATCTGCCTGAGAATTTATATAAACCTCATTTTCACAGTGCGTTCGGGTAGCATGGAGGAACCAAGAGCGGGCATGGAAATTGAGGTGAATTTTTAATTAATTTATTGTAGGTGGAACCATGATTAAGCGAAATTTCCAAGAGGGTGAAATATTTGCATTGTCCAAATTGGAAAAAAATTATGTCGATCTTACACCTCTCAGCAACACGAACCTGATGGTGTAGTCAAAATTTCAATCTTAGTAGCGATTTGTAGAGGACCCGGAGGAGGGAATCTTTGAGGAGTCTAGGGGGAATCTAAAGGATTCCTTAAGCCCCAGAATTTCATTTTCTCAGAATTCAAAAATTTGATAGTCGATTTTGCACTATTCCATGCCAAAAATCTGATGGTGTGTTCATATTTTCCATTTTCGAATTTCATTTTTCAACCACTTTTCTAAGTGGAGTGCAGGTGTCAACATTCATGTGCAAGCAACCATTCCATGCAATTGATGCCATGAGATCAATGGTACAAACAAATTCAAAAATTTGACATCCTTTTCTTCAGATGGTCCTAGGATGTGAGGTATATGCAGTGTGTTCATGTACTTTTTTTTGCGATGCATTGCGCTATACGTATCCCTGTCTGATGTTTGATGAGGGATCTTGTTTCTTACTTGTTTTCATGATTCCTACTTGATGTGATGTAGAATCATTTATGGGATGTATTTTTTGTTATGATTCGCCATGTTTCATTTGAGATCCCTTTGTCGTCATGTTGATGGGATACTCATGTTGTCACCATGTATGTTTGCATTGAGATCCCTTTTATGCCATGTCGGCAGGATGTTCATTATCTTCATGCATGAGTTTGTGTCATACTGAGAGTTCCTATAGGGAACATCTCTTGGAGCCACTCCTACATGAGGGAATTTTCCTTGTATGATGGCGACATCACCTCTTATGTACATCATCACTATTGACAACACTTAATGCAGTGGCCTACACCATCTTGACACCGGGGCCCGTAGACGTAGCCCCTCCTAGATGAACTCCATTATAAACATATTGAGTTTTATGGTGTTGATGATTGTCATGTTCCTCTTATTTACATCATGTAGATGTATTTATTTATGTTCTTTTAAAAATGCAATTTAACACATCACGAAAGTAAAAGATCTTGGAAGGGTCCTTTGTCACACCCGGACCTAGATTACTATGTGGATATTGTAGTTCTCTTGCTTATTTTAGCCATTGTTGCAAGTTCCATTCATAGGGCTTGGAGATAGAGTTGGAGTTTACTAGAAAGGAGAAGAAGAGGACTTACAATAGATTCTAGGTAGGTGTCTTTTTTGTATTCTAATATCTCTAAGGAAAACATAGATCATTTTATTCTTCGTTGTTCTAGATTAGGCCATTAGATTTAGGGAGTTCACTTTGTCTGCAGAAGTGATTTTTCCAAATAACAAATTGGCGACCATATTGGGGATTGCGATTTCCCTTAGTGGTTTCCTTAGACTAAGCATTTTTTTATCTTTCAAAGCAATCTTCATTGACTTATTCATACAATGATTGGCCTTAATAAAACACAATTTTGAGCTTGGTAGGGTTATTTGTGTCATATTTTGACCAAATTAGCCCCAAATCATTCTCTTTCTAAGACAGAATGACCCAGTGCAATTTCTCGCCTCTGGAAGTTTGATGGTTCACATTGGTGCCCACTCTGCACATGCGATGATCCTGTAGAATTAAAAACAATTCATTTCTTTACTTTTCTCTTCATTATACTTTGGTCCATAAGGTTTTCTTAAGTCTCTAAATTTTTTTGTGTCTCTGTAAAGACAACATAATGGTTACATTTGATTTTATTAGCCTTTGATGAGAATTTCTTTGATTTTTCTTTTTTCTTATCAATTAGGTTTTTTGTAAATATTTGACTTGATTGTTGAGTGGTTTAAAGAAATTTCTATACTATAGTATTATTCTGTGTGATTTATTTTATCAATGATCTAGATGCATCTTAGTTTTCATTAAATTTGAGAATTAAGAGAAATAAAATAAAAATTTCATTATTTGCATACATATATCGTTTTGAATCTGAAATGGAGCAGTTACATTGAAATATCTATTTAGGAAGTTTTTTTTGTTGCATTGTTGATTGTTGCATCATTCTTTGTCTCTTCCCTCTCATAGATATATCTTCTTCAAAAATAAAAGAGTTATCGTTATCATACTAGTTTAAACGTATAATTCAGGTGAACTCGTATCGTGAGCCTTGAAATTGAAACATAATTGGAGATCAAATTTTAAGATTTACTCAATCAATCTAAGGATCATTTGGACCATTAACAACACACATAGAGGTCTAGGCTAGAGACGTGTTCTGACATATTTAAACATATGATTTGTCATTACTTTTCTACATTACATTATGGAGGTAGTCTAAATTCCATGTATTTAAGTATATTAGATCATTCTCCACATAACCTTCGGTATATTTAATGGTGCTCCATGTATGAAAAGTATATTAGAATACTTCCTATCATACAATATGCATTATATAACACTACCATGGACTGCGCTTCCGCGTACCTTCAAGTATATTTTGGAAGTCCCCTATAGTTTTTTATCCTTCCATAGGTAATCAAGTCAATCACCTTGTCTACTATGATACACCGAACACAACATTCAGGGAGATTGCTTGGACGTATTGGAAACAATATTCCACAGTTCATAGTGACTTGGTAATCCTTTTCTTCCTACTTACCCCTTTACTTTATTTTGTGTTTTTAAAATTCTAAAACTCATTAATCCAACATGGAAGAACACCCTCATTAACCTTGCCATTCTCGTAGAATGAAAAGATTGCCTCCTTTACCTCCAGAGGCAACACCTAGTCATTGAAATAATAAAAAGATGCAAACTATCGAAACTAGTACTTCAGAAGCTCCCTCTTCTGGAACTATATCTAAAATAAATCAATCAGAATCATCACTTCCCATAGGTACTGACCTGAAAATTACATCTTTACTGACTGTTGAGTTTGATGCAATCGAAACTGAAGTCCTTGAAACTTCACTACCTAAGGTGATTGAACCTAAATTTCCTAATTCAGATACATTACAACCTGAGGTTATACAACTTGAGGAGCCTCAGCTAACTAAACCTATTACTTTAGGACCTTCTTCCTCTCTTCCTTTTCCTTTGACTCAACCAAAACCCATATATTCCAGTCTTGACAAAGAACAAATTCCACTCGATCTCTTGAGTGTCGAGGAAATTACTGAAGAGTCTCGACCTTACGATCATGTTCATTTAAGAGGTACTCCTCTTTATTAATCTCATCCTTTCCTTACTCCTCATACTCTAGTTCAAGTTCCTTCACCTAACACTCCTCATTGTAACTCACCTTTGAGTTTCCCTCAACAAACTGCTTTGGGAAGTTTAACCTTGACTAAGTCAATGAAGGTTTCTCAACCCTTATATGATATTATGAGTGAGTAGACAAAATTTTCAAATTATTCTATGTTTGTCATTTTGCCATAAACCCATTTGTATGGTGGCTCTTTTTGTACCACCTGGCTACTAATCAATGTTTTTAAAGTTTTCTAGTGTGTCAACTACTCCATGAACTTCCCCATTGTCATCTTCCTCTAGAATGTTATTTGGTACCTATTTGATGAGCACCTAATAACCTATTCAATCTGTTGTGCCTCAACCTTCTTTGGAGCAAAAATATGGTTCATTTATCAGTGGATTGGGACACATGCAACAACCTACTATGTTCTATACTAGGTACTCTCCTCTTGGGGGGCAGTTACCTCCATTTTCTTCTTATCCCTCAACAAGGGGAAACCTATTTCTAGTATGTCTTCATCTGTTGATCAAGTTCCACAAGTTGGTGCTCTATCCTATTCAACTCATCCATTTCCAGGAATGACTTCTAATATTTGGAATCCTATGTTTCTTGTTCAACCTAGTTTGGTTTCGAATCAATTTTCAACTTATCAACCTCCTTCGTTACACCCCAAGTTGCTACTTACCAACCTATTTAACCTGCCAAAGTTTTATCTCGAGTAAGTCAACCTTATCTAGGATGTACCTCAAACACAACTTATTACACTGGTATATGGGATCTCTCAAATCCCACCTACCCAACCTCTTCAGGGTGCGTTGCAAACCCTACCACTTAGTTAGTCTATCCCTCAGATGCAATTAAATCAACCTGTATATGATATGGGCCATGTACCAACCAATCAACCATTGTAGGGATGATGAAAAATCCTTCTGGGAAATCGTTCCAGAGTATCCCATAGATCCCTCTTAGTCAAGATACTATTCCAAAAATTCCTTATGAAGGCCAACAAATTCAAACACAACCATTTTAGCCTTCACAAGGTTATCTTGGAACTAGACAACATGACTACATTTATCCTATTTACCAAAATCCTCCTTCTCTTGCATATCCTCCATGAGAATTTAATAGGAAATTTCCATTTATGGTGATACTCGAATTACCAAATTTAACTTGCCTGATGAATGATCTTATTTTCCATTCTCCTTATTAGATGGTCATTCCTACCAAATTATTGAGTGATATCCAAAAATTCAATGCAAACGCTGGAGAAGACCCTTATACTTATGCCATGACCTATCATTTATGGTGTTCATCCAACTCCTTAAATTATGAATCAATTCATTTGTGTCTTTTCCAGAGAGATCTTATGGGTATAGTAGCTAAGTGTTATGTTGAACTACGACGAGATTCATTTAACAACTTCACAACTTCAATGCCTTGGAAACTACATTCCTGACCCATTTTAAATTTCCTATCCGATATGAAACTATAAGAAAACTTTTGACCTCTTTGAAATAGTTTGAATCCACTCATATTTCTGATCATATTCATGAGTGGAGGTGTCGACGTCGGTTGGTCAAAAATTTCATTCCCAATTAGTTATTGGCTTTGTTATGTCTCAAAAATTTCCTTGGTTGTGGAAGGAAATAACTGAGGTAACCTCTCACCAATCTCTTAAATTGAAATCTATCCCTTTAAATTTGAAGGGGGATCCTTTATATAACTCATCCAAACTAGTTATGTACTAAACACAATGACTAGGTTTGCTATAACAAAGCTTCAAAATAGTGGAAGGGTTTGATAAATATCCATTAGTGTGGCTGTAAGATGAAACCATTCACTATATACATATATTTTTTCCATTTTTTCGTTTTGTATATTGAATAAAATATCTAACTATGATCTTTATAATCAACAAACATAAATGGAATAAAACAAAATTTTCCAATGACCATTTGGAAAATGCCCAATGTTGCAACAAACATCTTCATAACTAACATTCTAGACTCATACCTCTCACTGGATCCTGGGCATTCCACCTAGTATGGCACAATACATCCACTGACATAAAAACTTTCCATCAATTTTCACCTTTTGTAGCTCATTCAACAAACATTTAAACATCTGCATTAACAGTGAAAGCGTGGCAGTTTTGAACTGCTCATATACTAATTCATTGGATAGATTGCACTCATGGTGAATATCCATTTGACAGTTATATTATTTCATGGCACTCCACTTGCAAACTATATCAGACAAGATACATTTGGCATTTAGTGAAAAATAATCTTCAAAATATGGTGAATTTTTAAAAAGTAGGCTTCAAATAACCATTCGAATACCCGAAACCGTGATAGCTATGAAAAATCAAAGAGATGTTTGTGTTAATGGGCCCATTCCAGAAAAAAATATGTATTTCGTTTTTCAAAAATTTGTTCCCATTTGTTCATAAACCATGCCCGAATTTATTGTCTTTTACAGGAAAAAACATTTCAAAAACAGAGTTTTTTCAAGTGAAAAGAAAACATTATTTGGTACGTTTTCCTTTTGACTGTTGAGTTTGGGTCATTATGTTTGAAACCGTATCTTTTCCATGAAGATTAGGCAAAATCCACAAAAATAGGGGTCATTTATTTGGCCAGCACTCGCTTGATCACACTTTCAAATTAGTGTTGATAATCTAGTTGTCAGCTTTTATACTATTTTTACAAATCGGTGTTGACACTGAAACTGTCAAAGCTTTAAAACTATTAACTAAAATTGTGATAATAGGTTGAATGGTTTATCAAATATTTGCTACCATCCATAACTGAAGACATTTCTAAAGGAAGAATTGTTACTAAAGAGAAAGTCATTACTCATGCCTAATACCTTGAGTTGATTTATATTCAATTCGGCACGCTCTATGACAAGATACCCAATGCTTTGTGACCTCAATATAGTATTCCACCACCTCCCACTAAATAATCACATGTCACTGATGGTGTGATTGGTTATTCTAGTCAACAAATAGCGATTAAATTATCTGGTTCATCTCTTTTTGTGGCAACATTGACTACTCTGGTAGGAGTAGTCTGCCCAGTATAAGTTTAACCCTTTTCAAGACTGGGATGTATTATTTATGAAAAACAAATACTTTATTTAAATGTGGATAAAAGGTTCTCCTGAGTATCATTGTATGTCTTTTCGGACTCAAGAGAGTAAATTTATGAAAAGAAACCTTTGGATTTTTTTTATTTTTCGCCTTTTTTTGCAAACTCTTTAAACATGAAAAAGAACTCGAGTGATGCCTTCGCTATACTTGTAAAATCATCAAACAATGTTGGACTCATCGAACATGATGGGACTAAACTACTTCTTCCTAGGGTTCGTTAAATATACTACAAATGGTTCATTCGAAGGATGAACTTATAGATCAATCATATGTTATCCTCCTCAAGCTTGTCAAAAATAAAGAGGCACTGACCAAAAATGGTTGGGGAAATTGAGAAAATGGTGTACTTAACCTATTAATGGCAGTGAGTCACTATTGAACATGACACTCTTTCACGTCATCTTTGTGACTGTTGGGTTGGGAAATCTTCTTTCCTATTTGGTTAATCACACCATATCAAAATCCTTCATAATCATTTTTGAGTCAATGCTGCTAATTCCATAAAGTGACACTAATATGTTTAAGAAAAGTCCTTCAATTGAAATCTACTATAATACTCTTAACCCTTCTTTCATTTCTGCCACTCTTGAACTAGCTCTGCATCAACACCGTTATGTCTCAAAATCTTGATACTTGTTTTGTGTCGTTGATGGGGGATACATCAAATCCCTCCTACGGCAGGTCGCTTCATGTCGACATCAACTCATTATCTAGGAATTTGACTTAAAAACTCCCTTTGGTACCTTGGAGCTTTTATATACCAATAGAATTTTTTTCACTCTCGACGACAAGTCCTCATCATTGGCCTTTGACTGGAAGATTCTATGTGGCATTTGAATTCAACTCATACATTCACACCACATAGATTCTACTATAGTACCTTGAGAGCCATTATCATTATTGGTGGTTTCTCTCACGTTTGTTAACAAATTATACCATTGGTCAATAATTAGATGGTGTCTACCATGCTCTAATTCAACTCATTTATTTGCATGGTTAGACTCATACTATTAAGTGATGAGCTATAAGACCCCATATCTAGTTCCATCCATCTGGGCTACGATTTCTAGATTCATACAAGATCACAAAGTATAATCATAAAATAATTAGTCTGCTCTCGAGACTTCTTAATAATTGTATATGTAATATTGGCTTATATTTTTAGCATGGGAATGCCTCCCTTAGCAATGATATCATGATGAAAATATGTATTGTAGATGATGATCTCGACCAATTTTTTCTTGATCTGAACTTGTCACAAGGTAAAGCACTTCAATCCTCAGCCACTGCTTCTAACTTTTTACTTTAGGGGGTAATTTGTTACAGGTCATTTTTCCACATCCTCTCAAAAGACCTAAAAATAGGATCAATTAACATCATTGAACACTTTTTCATTATCCCTTTGCAAATCCCTAAGCATCACCTCTCCAAAAAATCTGAGTTTCTAGGTCAATTAGCGCAAAAAAATTATTTTTAGGCATGACGCATCCTACATGCCTGTCTACCTACAATAGTCGCATGTTGCATAATTAAGCACTTTCACTAACCAATGCAAGTTTCTCTACTCTGTAGGTGCGATGGATCTAGAACTTTGGGAAAATTAAAAATATTTTAAATCTTATTCTTCCAAAAGTTTCTAAGGTGGTTTTAAATATTTACCATGGATAGAAAACTCAAATTCCTATCGGATCCTTCTCTAGTGGTATTATCTCTTACCCCTAGAGCTTCTCTTCCCTCATATGTGGATCTCAAGCCTAGATTAGTAAATCCTAAACTACCACTTTCACCCTATAAATTTATTGCCTCCCGTAGAGTTTGGGTTGGCTTTTGGAGATTACTGGTGTCCTCACACTGCTACTTTGAGCTTAAGGAGCCATTATCCATTTATGCATTAGGGTTGAGTGTGAAGGTTTGGTTTTTGGCAAGGAAGTACATAACAATTGGGGAGACATCTACAAATTCAGCTTCTATATATGGCTTTAACTCTCTCCTCTATTTATTAATACAAAAATAACTTTGTTTTCCTATACTTGTGTCATGCTGATTCTTATGTATTTAAATTCCAGTCTAAATCATTGACTAGAGATATTAGATTATGTTATGTGGATATTGTAGTTCTCTTGATTGTTTTAGTCATTGTTATAGGTTCCATTTATGGTGCTTGGAGCTAGAGTTAGAGCTTACAAGCAAGGAGAAGAAGATGACTTACTACAGATTCCAGGGAAGTCTTTTTTCTGCATTCTAATCTCTCTAAGGAAAACATATATATTTTTGTTCTCTCTTGTTCTAGATCAGACAACTAGATCTAGGTAGTTCATTTTTTTCCGCATAAGTGAATTTCCCATATAACAAATTGACGACTCCATTGGGGATCAAAGCTAGAATCTATGTTATCACAAACTTATTACTCATGCGACTACTTCTGAGATTAATTTCGTTCAATCTATGAAAGGCATGTCTTAGTAACATAGAAGTAAGAAGAAATGAAAAGGAAAGAAGAAAAAAGATTATTCTTCATAGGAATAACAAAATAATCAATCTCCTGAAGACAAACAAAATCCTTGTTATCCTTGCCTTATTTGTAATGAGGAACATTTTACTCAATATTGTCTACATCAAGCAGAAATTAATCAATTCCTAAATTCATCATCCAATGAGCCTACTGTGTTAATAGATCACTTTCCCAACCAGGAGACCAATATGGTTTCACAAGGTCTAGCTTCCTCTTCCCATGTTATGATGTTATCTTCTACAAAACATAAAGACGATATCATGGTGTCTACGAGAAATAAATACTATGGTAACCTGAATCCCTCGACTGGTAAGGATAATGATCAACTTACGAGATCCACTCAATCTACCTCAGATCCTTCTCTGAATGTGATATCGACTGAATTAACTATTAAAACTCCTAATGGAATTATTCACAAATCAAAATTCAATCCTTGTGCAATAGCTACACAAAACTACAATATAGTTGAGGACTTGGCCCAAGTTCCTTCTACTATGTTCACTCTCAAGGTATTGCAAAATTTTCCTACCCAAAAGAGGTCTTTACATGCAGTAATTAGGGGAATATATCCTTCATATTTGAGTCTTGTAGTCTTTAATCATGAGAATCATACTCCTAAACTTCCACCCCAATTGGAATTCATGATCTAGGTTGTTGTTCGAAGTAAAACTATCCATCAGACAATTATGTATGAAGGTGCTTCGACTTCTATCATGTCCCTTTTTTGTTGGAAATCTATTGGTTATCCATAACTTCATTAGTTACCCACCACTCTTAAATCTTTTGATGGAAGAGCTTTCAAAATTTATACAATTTTGAATACATTGCAAGTAGAATTAGTTAGAAAAATAGTTTAAGTAGAAGTAGAAGTTATAGACAGACCTTTGGATTATAACCTTTTACTAGGCCTCACATGGATTTATGCAATGGTAGTTGTCATATCGACCTATTTTAGGATGATTTTTTTCCCTCAAAAGGGTGGAATCATGGCCATTGATCAAATTACCTTTTTTTCCAATAATTCTAAAACCACTAAAAGCATTCCACTTGCAGGCAAATCCCCATAGTCTTATGAACATGTTGGAGTTGGATTGCTTAAATATTCCTCTTTAATGGGAATTTTTTCACTCCCTCCTCCTAACATTCCCAATCCAATTTCCTTTATCAATATGATCTCCTCTTATAATTTTGCATCTAATCCATGGATGGTACCATACATTTCAAATGTTGATACTTTTGGTGATCGTATGTCGCTTAGTCTCATTGAGCTCAAATACGAAGCCATCTATTCGGCCTGTTCAACACATTCTGATTATAATTCCTCAATAGATTGGGTTGATTATTCCCAAGATTTCAGTTCATCTTCTGATCCTTTCACTGTTACATTCCCTACTGACAAAAGCATCATGGAAATCATGATGTCAGATGATGCACCATGGGATGATAACCATCATCATTCCTCCTTATCCGAAAATCTTGAGAATAATATCAGAGACATTTATTCATCCAACATTACTAAGACATTTAAGGATTTCATATCTATTCATGATGTAGATTTCGAGAAGAACTTAGCGAATATTGAAGAGATTGTTCCTCTTGATATTTCGATTAAACTTGGAATTATAAAAAATGTCCATATTGGTGCATCATGTTCTCCTGATGAGGTCAAGATTTATGAAGCCATTTTTCAAGAATTTTATGACATTTTCACCTAGACATATGAAGAGATGCCAGTTATTGATACAAATATTATAGTACATGAGATAAAAGCTTATCCAGATGCTAAGCTATTTTGACAACATTTACGTTCTATTCACCTTAATAAAGTTGTTGTGATTAGAGCAGAAGTTGAAATACTTTTGCATGTTGGCTTTATTTACCCAATTCCTCTCACTGATTGGATCTTAAACATAGTCTTTGTGATGAAAAAACAAGGAAATATTCGAGTGTGTATCGACTATCAAGATATTAACCATGTGTGTCCCAAAGATAACTACCAAACCCTGTTTATGGACCAAATTGTTGATGGCTATGATGGAAGCGAAATTTTTTCATTTATGGATGGTTTTTCCGGTTAAAACCAAATCAACATACTCCCATTGGACCAACATAAGATTGAATTTATTTTTCCATGGAGCACGTTTTCTTATTGTAAGCTCCCTTTCTATTTGAAGAACAATAATGTAACTTTCCACAGGGCCATGAATTATTCCTTCCATGATATCAAGCACATTGTACAACCTTATTTGGATGATTTACCTGCATCTTGGGGCTATTTTCCTACATTGTAGGCATTACAATATCAAACTAAATCCACATAAATGTATGTTTTGTGTCTAATCTGGTAGACTTCTCAGCTTCATTGTGTCGAAACAAGGAATCTGTATCGATCCACTCAAAGTACATAAAATCCTATATTTGACTACACCTTCCTCACTAGTTCAATTACAACATCTCCAAAGGAGATCCAAATTTCTATGGATATTTGTCCCAAACTATGCAGAACTTACAAAAATATTTTCTCACCTATTGAAAAAGTTGACTCCCTTCCATTGGGATGATACAACCCAAAAGGCTATTGATGCCTTGGAAGATGTCCTAGTTCAAGCATCCCTATAGTATACCCTTGACTACCAATGCGACTATTTCTTGTATCTCGCTGCAGTTGTCACCATCGTTGATATGATATTAGTCCAATAAGATGACCTTGGGGATGAACATCCCATCTATTTGATTTGAAACTTAAATGACACTAAAATAAAATACACTCACATTGAAAAGTTAGCTTTGACAGGTGTGCAAGTTGTCTAGGGATTTTGCCACTACATTATGCTTCGAAAGACTATGGTAGTTTTTTATTGCAACCCAATGAGATGCATTATATCACGATAATTGTTGGGGGGGAATAGTCTCAATGGATTGTTATTCTCCAGAATTTTTATTTGGAATTCATCAAATCCAAATCTAAGATGTCCATAGTCTTTGTTGAACTGATATGCAACCTTCCCTCATTTGAAATTGAGTCTACATCTCACGATTATATTCCTAATAAGTCATTTTTTCTTCTTGATTCATCTGATCCTTGGTATGGATATATCATTATCTATCTCCAAACATAAAATTTCCATCCTAATACCTCTCTCTCTGATCAACGATGTATTCGATACGAAGCTTGAAATTACATTATAATTGGTGACACTCTCTATCATTGTGGTGTTAATGCAATATTTAGATGGTGCCTCACTCATGAGGTGGCTGAGAAAGCTTTGAACGAATGTCATACTGGATTATGTGGTAGACATATGTCTGGCTATGCCACCGCTCAAAATATTTAGTGAGCCAGTTATTTTGGGCCCACCATACTTCGAGATTGCATCCTCGCAGTGCAAAAGTGTCATGCTTTCTAGATCTATGACTGTAAATATCATGCTCCACCTACTCCTATGCATCATTATCATTGTTGGACCATTTACAAAATGGGGCATTGACTTCATGACCTATAACCCTCACTCAGTCTAGGGGCATGACTACATTATTATGGTTGTAGGTTATTTTAACAAATGGGCTGAAGTGATGCCTACATACAACAACACCGGTGAAACAATTGCATTATATCTTTTCAATCATGTCATTCCTAGATTTTGTGTGTCGCAAGATATCATTATAGACCATGGTAAATATTTAGGAAATCACATGATGTCTGAACTTACCACTAAGTTGGGCCTTCAACACGATAGCTTGACTCGCTATTACCCATAGGCCAATGGGCAAGTAGAAGCCATCAACAAGGTTTTGAAAACAATGTTGCAATGCATGATAGGGATTCATAAAACAAATTGGCACCTCATTCAAAATCTCTAAACATGAAAAAGAAGTCAAGTTACTCCTTCACTAGACTCATAAAATCATCAAACAATGTTGGAATCGTTGAACATGATAGGACCAAACTACTTCTTCTCAGGGTTCATTAAATAAACTTAGAACAATTCATCTGAAGGATGATTTCGTAGATCAAGAATATGTTGTCTTCGTTGAGCTTGTCAAAAATAAGGAGGCACTAACCAGAAATGGTTGGGGAAATTGGGAAAATAGGGTATTGTTGATGGTGTTGGACCCGCCAAAATTTAGGGGATCTCCCCGATATAGTGAAGTATAGTAACTTTAGGTGAGAAAAAGTGTGTGACCTTGTGGAAAATTCAAGTGTGATGCATGAAGGTTCTAGCACATGAAGGGAAAAGGAAGTGCAACCCTTGGAATCCTGTAATAGTAAGCAACTTGAAAGGAACACATGAGCATAATGACATCACAAGCTAATATGTAGAATAGTCCACAAGTTAAAGTGATGAATTAATACAACAACACACATTCAAAAAGATTCATACAAATGCAAATGAAATAGTTCATAATTATAAGCATAAGATAAATAAAATACATTAAAAATAAAACGAGAATTGTCCTATTATATTAACAACATATGCATGAAAGTGTGTAAGCTATTATTTTATTATAAGTGAAAGTTCCATTCATACATACACTATTGATGGACCACTAGCCCCAATAGTGGAACATTAAATTTAAGAACACTTGCTCCTCCAAAGAAGTATACTTGCTCTACACTATGGAGAATCCAAGGCTCTTCAAAATACTCTCAAGCTCCTTCTAAGCCTAATCCTAGCCAAAATCTTGTCTCTCAAAAGCCCCTTGCATGATTTATGAGGTTCTATTTATAACAAGAGGGGGTGACTCTTCAACTCCCCTTTATGACATTTCGACTACCCTCATAACTCTTCAACTTCTTTGTAAAATGACTCATTGCATTACATCATGACTCTTCATATTCCAATATTGACACTTGTAATTTCACTTACAACATAATTACAAATAATATTACAAATAAACTTGTAGGGTAGAGACAAGTTGAAAACCTAACAAGACACAACACTATGATTCTTGAATTTGGGAAAACTATAGCTCAGCTACTTCCACTTGATGCTTCGGTCACATATTGGTGCCAAGCTCAGTACTACATGATTACATCCCGAAATTCCGTGATGGTATGTGGTTGGAAGCAAACTCTATCCTCCATATAATTCAGGTACAATGACTTGGAGCTAGTTTTAACATCCCTCTCAAGCAAGAGCGACATTGTTCTAATATGGACAAGACCACTGATGTAATTCTGCATGTTTTTTCATCTCATCTCCAAATCCTCCTTGGTGCAAATATGTCTCAGCTTCTCCAAGTACTCTTCAATCTCCTACCTAACCTGGTTTTAGCATTTGGCTTCAGTGAACAAGCCAACTAATGGGATCTTGCGTGCTTTCACCATGAAATCCAAATTGTTGTATAATCGTACATATGAGGCCTAAATACTTCCAATGAATGAGGTGAGCTGCTTGTTTTTCAAAATCAACATTCAAACTCTTACTTTCTCCAGCTCTACTTGTGGCTTCATTTTCTTTGGCAAGTTAAGTGGCCCCCCTTTGTATCGCATTGTTGATTCCTACATGGCACAATGGCAACTTGTACATTATTTTTAACAAAGTATCTTCTCTACTACTACAAACCATGCAATTGAAAAACTACCTTTTGTATAGTTATGAGCTTCTCATAGAGGTCCTGCATGGTCTCTCGAAGTATCTTTACTTCACCAAGTATGAATGCTCTCATCTCCTCCTTGTAGACTTGTGCAAAGACTTCATTATGTGCTATTGTGTGGAGCTATTCTATCTCTCGCCAGGAAACCTATAAGTTCTATGCCAATTTCTTATACTTGGATGTCAAATACCTAGTGTTTGATCTTGCTACACCTGCAATGACCAAGTTGGCTTCAGAAATGGAATTTGGATTCTTACTCGTGTCTGCCACTGTCACCCTTTCTGTAGTGAATGTAGGTGATGCATGATCATCCAAAAAAATCTTTCTCTATACTTACACAATTATCTTATGGAATTCATAATAAGACAAATTGTACATGTCCATTATTGGATCATCCTCAATAGGAACAACAACCCCTTCTTCACTCGGAGACTGAACGATGACCTGTCTTGCACTTGGCATCATGTCAACATCCTCATTCCGTGGTTCCAATTCCAACTCCATATTTGCAACTTCAATTAAGTCTTCAATCTGTTGAGCAAGCTATCGATCCTCGATGTATTCACCCTCCTCCTTTGTTTTTGGTAGGTTCTGTTCTTGCTCGTCAACCTGTATTGGTATTATTTCTCCTACTATGGTGCCTTTTCTTACTTCTTCTTCCTGCTTATACTTCTCTTCTTGTTCTTTTCTCGTCAACTCTCATTCTCCCTTCAATTCTTGTTCTACTTTCTTCAATCTCAGTTCTGCTTTTTGCAAAATCTTCTTTTCTCTCTTCCTTTGCTCTTCTCTCTGTATCCTCTTCTTCCTCTTCGTTTCTATTGCTAAAGATACTTTCATAAGGATTGGATTTTGTTTCATCTTGAAACTTTTTTCTCCCCCCTGGACTATCAACAACCTTTCTCTTTCCCTTATGTTGTATGGGATTGCTGCTTTCTGTTGGTGTTGCTTCCAGATTGTCTTCTAGATCTGCCTCAAGGATCTTTGCTGAAAGAGATTCATTAACTTGCTTCCATGTTAGTGTTTTCTCAACTACCTCCCTAGTAATCCTTTCAATGGTATCTTTTTGAAGCAACTCTCTTTAGTGCCATGGTAGCAATGACTATTGGGATAAAGTTATTCACAAGTTTGGTACCTGTGGGACAAAAAGTACACTCACGAAAAGAAAACATTAGCTTCAACAAATCTACCTTCAAAGCATGATCAAGCAACAAACTGGGTAAATGGAGAGAATGATTGCACAATTTTTATCAACAAGGGAGATTGGATGATGGTGGAAACTATGCACTGCACAGTCCCAATAGCCAAGGGTGTAGCCTGAGGCCTGAGACTGTGTAATGTGTAGTCCCATCCTAGGAAGAGACTAGGAGAGACTACACATTGTGTAATCTCAGTGGCCAAGGTGATAGGAAAACCCTCAGAACTAATCAGTGTGCAGTTGGAGCTAGCCTTTATTTCATACTGCATAGTTTTAGAAGCCAAGCTTGTGGCTTGAGTCTTAGGATTGTGTAGTTCCCAGCTGGGCAAGACAAGATATGACCAAGGAAAGTGTTGATCTGCCCAGTGGAAGTGTGAAAAACAAGCAGAAGTGAGTCATGACGTAATATTGAGTGAAAAAATGACTAATTATGAGTGAATCAATGTAGATCAACTGGAGAAACTAATCAAATAGAAGGAAAATAAGCATGTGAGGGGAGTCGTCAAAACGATGACCATCAGTGAAAAAAAAAGGAAAACCAATGTGACACTTGTGAAAGGAAAGAAAAAACTTAGAAAAACACTTTTGCAAGTTCAAATAAGTTCAAACGCTAGCAACCATGAAGAGAAATAAGTAAAAATAACACACACAAGAGAAATGACAAAAAGCAATAGAAAAAGCAACAAAAGACAACAAAAGTAAAACTCACCTAAAAAAGCAATGATGAGCGCTCTGAAGGTTCCCTGATTTCTTAGGGAATGTTGGAGCTCTAAGCTCGAATGTGAAAATGAACTCTAGAGGCATCAATTAACTAGATCTGTGCAAATGAGGGTTTATGACACACATGCTTAAAATCAAGGAAAAGGTGACACTTGTTAAAAGTTTCTAAAATAGTCAAAGTGTCTCCTTCAGTATACTAAAAATAGATCCCTACTTTTAGGGATGCTTTTTTCTTTTTATAATTTTTAGGGAAACTTTTTGTACACACTACTGGGAAAGACTGCATGATTTCGAGGAACTAGGAAACTTTGTTTCTCAGTGCACTACACAGTTTTTGAGCTCAATGAGGGATTACACAGTTTCTGGGCTCAGTGTTGGGTTGCCTTACATGACTGTGCAATTTTTGAGCTCAAGGTTGACTTCCAATCAAAACTTCACAATTCCCATCATCAATTTTGCTTTCCCTCAAGGATTGCATAGTTTATAGATGCAAGCCCAGAACTATTTGAGACCAAGTCAGGAGATCAGTTTGCGAGTTAGAAAGATCAAGTAAGTGTGAAAACAAGGAAGCACAATCATGAATGGAAAAGATAAGTCTCATTAAAAGAATGAATACCTGAATCAATGTAAGGTAGACTCCTATGGATAGGAAAGAAGGCTCCAAAATTGAAGCATAAGCAAAATTTTTGAGGTTGGTTGATCCAAAAACATCAAAATTGACTATTTACTCAATTTCTTCAATATTAACTAAGGTTTATTTTTATGTGAATTAATAAGGAAAATGTATTTTTAAGCTCCTTAAACATAAACTTGAAATCTTAAATTAAGCTTGAAAAACAAGAATAAGAAGCAAACACATAATATTTGATGACGGAGTTCGTCCCTTCTGGACTACATCTTCGGGTCTGCTTCCAATGGGTGTCCATTATATTAAAAATTCTCATAAAGTCTCTTTACATCAAATTCACCATTTTGGAATGTGCACACAGGCATCCATGGCTACTATCAATTGATAAGCCTCACTCTCAGCTTCCCAATGCAACTTATAAATCTCAAAAAGGCCCAATATTGGCCAAGTTATTCCTCAAAAGGCATATTACAGGCACAAATAAAAAAATTACAAATTCAACTCTTTGCAACTCCCCTGGCTTCGGCGCAGTGGAAATACCTTTTATAATGCCCACATAGGTTCTAGGGTCAAACCTACAAGCCTCCTGGGATTTTCTTTAGCAAACATAGCATAACATTGGAACTTAATACCAAATATATCAAATATAGTTTCAAAACTATGTCATATAGTTTTAATATGGTAATGTGACTGCCACATCAATCAAACATTTGGCATATCATCTAACCATAGTATAACTATGGACTGAAGGACATATAATAACCCTCAACGCAGGATTCATTTAACATATGGATTATATTGTTTTAACTAAAGTTTGATGGTTGTCCAGCGGTGATACCCGTGGCAAGTGGTTATAATAGCAGTCAACAGACCACATGCTACTTTAGAGTTTGGCAATGATATGTATTGTTCCAATGGTGATATCAATATATATATTGGCGTTAATATATGGTTGTTTCCTATGGAGTTTGGAGGCACTATTTAACATATTTGGAGCAGTGTTAAATATGATTGGGGTTTGGCAGGCCTATCATATATGGTGGGCTCCGTCAAACCTTCGCCCACATTGTCATTTAAATAAACTTTAAATATAGTTTGGCACCCATGGATTAACAAAGAAATAGCATGGGCTATTGGTAAAGTTTTCTGATGTGATTTTGGTGATTGCAGGTTCGACCCACACCTCCTCCTTTGCTATGAGACTGCCACGTGCCCTATTGTGAGACTGCCATATGCCATGTTGTAAGACTACCACTTGGCCTGATTTGGCCCATTTTTTACCTGTTTGGGAAAAACTTAATAACGTTTTTTCTACCTCATATTGAGGCCATTTTGAAAAATGAACATACCACTAGTGTCTCTCTTTGCAACACATCAAAAACTTGTTTAGCATGCTTTACGTGTTCTTCCCAACTTGAACTGAAAATAAGAATATCATACAGATAGACTATGACAAACTTATCAATAAAAGTAATAAAAACATCATTCGTCACTCTCGTAAAAGTTTTTGGATCATTGCATAACCTAAATGGCATAACCAACCATTCAAAAAGCCCCTATCTAGTCTTAAATTGAGTTTTCCATATGCCATTCTCTGCAATACAAATATGATGATAAGCACTTCTTAAATCCAGTTTAGTAAAGTAAGTAACATTCTTTAATTGATCAAGCAAATCATCGATTCTAGGAAGAGGATACCTATTCTTAATGGTGATTTTATTTAAGGCTCTAAAATCAACACACGTTCTCCAAGTACCGTCTTTATTTGGGACTGATATGATTGGTGATCCACATGGAGAAGAAATAGGTCGAATAAATCCTTTCTCCACCAATTCCTAAATCTTTTTCTTAATATCTTCATTGTCTATGACTGACATATGATAAATGCCTATGTTTGGGAGAGGGGCATCAGATTGTAATTGAATCTCATGTTGTATTTCTCATTTTGGAGGTAAACTTTTTGGTTCTTTAAAAAATTGTTTATAAGAATATACTATTTCAACCAATTTTCCCTTAAATTGAGAATAACACCTTGGAAAAGCATCATACTTATCTTTAGGTTGTTCTTTAACAATCATGAGAATATACCTCTTACTTGAATTTATTAGCCTTTTCATTTGAGTAACATTGATTAAATCTAAGTTTGTCTTGATTCAATGTGCCCTGACAATGTATTCAATTCCATATTTAAAGAGATGATACTTATTCTCCTTTCTATTAAATATGGCATCTTGATCATAAAGATACAGAATACCCAACACAACTCCACATATATCCAAAGGAATCACATCTAGCTCAACTTCATCAACAAAATTAGTTGTAATTGCAAACCTTAATTGACATTGTTTTGTGACTTGCATCTTAGTATTTTCTTTCAACCATCCTAAAGGGTATGGTTTTGGATGATTTCAAGTTTCCAATTCCAATTTCCTTACTAATTCCTTAGATATTATATTTTCTTGTGATCAAATATCAAATAATGTGTCTATATTATTGTGCTTGGATATGATCCTTATGTGAAATAATTCAACCCTCTTATTTTCTTCAATCACATTATTATACTTTGAAGAAGATGTAAAACAAGTATAACTAGAGCTAGTTTCAGAAGGAATACAAGTCATATCCATAGCAATAATCTTCTTTTCATCACCATAGTCAGATCCCAAATCTTGTTGGACTGTAGCATTAACATTCATTTCACCCTTCTTCTTAAGGAACGTCTTTGGTTTAAGTTTAGGATGAAGCTTCCAACATTGGGAGTCTTCATGTCCAACCCTCTAAAAATGAGTACAAGTGTGCCTTTCTCCTTCCTTCTTTGTTGTTGTCGATTCCTTCCCTTTTAGCTTATTCTTTCCCTTTCCTTCTTTGGAATCTTTGTTCTCTAAATTCTTGAATGGTTTCTTTGAAAATTTTGACTGAAAAGGTCTACCACCTGATTCAATATGAATGGCTTGTACACATATTTCATTAAAGTCAGTTGGATTAAACATAACAAATGTATGTCAAAAATAAGAATGCAAACTTCCAATATACGTCAACAAAGTTTCTCGTGTGTTTAATGGAACATTAAGTGCTAATTCCTTTTTCCTAAATTCCTATGTAAAATCTTGCACATTCTGTCCTTTACCTTACTTTAAATGTTGTCAATCCATTATAGCATGTTGTATATATCCTAAAATATAGAATTGCATTCTAAGAGCTTTAACAAACTTAGACTATGAAGAGATAATTTTACCTTTTTTCTTCAAATCTAATTGAGCTTTACTTTCCCACCAAATCAAAGTTGTTCCCCCCATTCTAAGTGTAGCTATCTAAATTTGTGTAGATTCAGCGACAACATTTTGAATTCTACTTTACACCTCAATTTGCTTTATCCAGTTATCTAACTTTTCAGGATTCATTTCACCATCATATATTGGCAACTCAAACTTAACATCAAGCTTCAATAAAGGAGATTTCTTTCACTTCCTTTATGAGTCTAAATCTAAACTTGAATGATAAGAGAATAACGAAGAAGATGACAAAAATGGAGGAGAAGGAGGTTCATTACCATCAACTTTTTTCTTGCCCTTTTTCTCTTCCATGCATTTAGAAGATGAAGTTGCATCTCTAGAATTCTCGTCTTCATAAATTTCTACAATCATCCTTTGCATATTAAGGAAAATTTCTTGATATTTCTCCTCTCCAATGACCTTTATTTCAGGAGCTTCTCCTTCATTTGGATCTCCCATCTTCAACTTTTCAGAGACTTTCCTTTTCCAATCTCTAGGTTTATCTTCTCAAGTTTCTCTTATCTACGTCGTAACCTGGATCTAGTCAACATTCACATTGGCAAATATCTTGCTTATACATGATCAACCTTGCTTTGATACCAAAATATGATCTGAAAACAATAGAATTGACTATTTGCTCAATTTCTTCAAATATTAACTAAGGTTGCTTTTTAAGTGAATTAATAAGGAAAATGGATTTTTAAGTTCGTTAAACATAAACTTGAATTTTGAAATTAATCATGAACAACAAAAATAAGAAGCAAACACAAAATATTTGATGACAGAGTTCGTCCCTCCTAGACTACATATCCAGGTTCACTTCCACTAGGCGTCCATTGTATTAAAAATGCTCATAAAGTATCTTTACATCAAATTCACCATTTTGGAATGTGCACACAGACATCAATGGCTAGTGTCAGTTGATAGGCCTCAACCTTAGCTTCCCAACACAACTTACAGATCTCAAAAGGGCCCAACACTGGCCAAGTTATACCTCAAAAGGCATATTATAGGCACAAATAAAACTATTACAAATTCGATTGTTTACAACTCTCATGGCTACGACGCAATGGCAATACCTTTATAATGCCCACGAGAAGTATCGCAGTCACAACCGTGGGCCTCCTAGGATTTTCTTTGGCAAACATAGCATAATGTTGCAACTTAATACGAAATATATAAAATATAGTTTCAAAACTATATCATATAGTTTTAATATGGTAATACGACTGCCACATAAATAAAACATTTGGCATATGGTGTAACCATGGTATAACTATGGATCAGAGGACATATAATAACCCTCCACATTGGATTCGTTTAACATATGGTTTATATTGTTTAACCAAAGTCTGATGGTCAACTAGTGGTGATACCCGTGGCAGGTGGTTATACCAGCAATCAACAGACCGCATGCTACTTTGGAGTTTGGCAGTGATATGTATATTTGCAATGGTGATATCAATATATAGATTGGTGTTAATATATGGTTGTTACCCGTCAAGTTTGGAGGTGTACTTTAACATATTTTGAGTGGTGTTAAATATGATCAGGGTTTGGCAGGCTTGTCGGATATGGCGGGCTCTGCCAACCCTTCCACACATTACCATTTAAATAAAATTTATATGTAGTTTGGTGCCCATGGATTAACAAAGCAACAACATGGGCTATTGCTAAAGTTTTGTGATGTGATATTGGTGGTTGCGGGTTTGACCCATGCCTCCTCCTTCACTATGAGACTGTCACATGCCCTGCTGTGAGACTGCCCCTTGGCTTGTTCTGGCCCATTTTTGCTTGTTTGGGAAAAAATTTAGAATGCGTTTTATCCCTCATATGGAGAACATTTTGAAAACTTAACATAGTAATAGAATTAACACGATGAGCTCTTCGAATTGACATTGGTTTCATGAGCATAGAAGACTGTAAAATTTTGAGCATTTCGAAGATCCTCCTAGATTAGTGGTTATAGCCACTACAACATGTACTTAACCTATTAATGGTAGCGATTCTCTCTTGAACATGACACTCTTTTACTTTATCTTCGTGAGTGTTGGGTTAGGAAATCTACTTAGATATTTGCTTAATCACACCATATCAGAAACCTTGATAATTGATTTTGAGTCAATGCTACCAATTCCATAAAGTACCGCTGATATGTTCAAGAGAAGTCCTTCAGTTGACATCTTCTACAATATTATTAAGCCTTTTTTTCATTCTGTCGCTTCTGAACCAACTTTGAATCAACATAATTATATCTCAAATCTTGATACCCATTTCATGTCGTTGATGGGGGATACATCAAATCCGTCCTACAATGGGTCGATTCCTGTAAATGCCATCTAATTATCTAGGAAATTGACTTAAAAAATCCCTTCAGTACCTTGGAGCTTACATACATCAATGGTAAGTTTCCTCGCTCTCAGTGACAAGTCCTCATCATTGGCCTTCAACCGAAAGGTTATGTGTGTTGTTTTACTTCAGCTAATTCATTCACACCACAAAGATTGTACTATAGTACCTTGAGATCCATTATCATTATTAGTGGTTTCTCTCACATCTGTTAATCGCTTACATCATTTGGCAGTAATCAGATGGTGTCTACCTTGTTCGAATTTAGCTCATTTATTTGTAAGGTTAGAGTCGTATTATCAAGTGACAAGGTAGAAGACCCTCGATCTAGTTCCATCCATCTAGGCTGCGATTTCATGATTCAAACAAGATTACAAAGTATTGTGGCTATGATAATTCATAAAGCCATCCAAACATTGGTCCGCTCTCTATAATCGTGGATGAGACTTCTTAATCATTGTATATGTAGTATTGTCTTATATGCTGAGCATGGGTATACCTCCCTCAACAATGATATCATGATGATACTATGTATTGTAATAGATAATGATCTCAACCAATTTGTTCTTGATCGAGACTTGTCAAATGGTAAAACACTTCAATCCTCAGCAACTGCTTTTGACTTTGTACTTTAGGGAGCAATTTGTTATAGGTTATTTTGTCACATCTGCTCAAAAGGTCTGGAAGCCAAATCAATATACATCCTTGAACACTTTGTCATTATCCCTTTGCAAAGCCCTAAAACATAGTTACTGATCAAACGAGAACTATTACTTCAAAACGGGTACTCAAACCCAAAAAGCCCAAGAAAACATGAAAAAACAACCCATAAATGAAAATTGCCTATGTGAGAATGATGTTTTTTTTTGGGTAAATTTTAACATTTTTTTTAAATGGAAGTAAAAACCATTTTTGTTTTGAAAAATGGATGAAAAAAACACCCTTAATTTTTTTTTATTATTTTGGAATAACAAAAAAAAAAATAGGTTACAATTTTGACATTTTTTAGCAATGGAGTTAAAGAGAAAATATCTGGACTTTGAAAAACTGTAAAATTCCAACAATTCCCAGACACGGTGTTAAAGATAAAATATCATGTCTCAAATCCTGATAATTCCAACTATTTCCATCCATGTTGTTAAAGATAAAACATCTTGACTCTAGAAAACCTTGAAATTGTAATTGTTTTGGACCATACCATTAAAGATAAAATATCACAATTCAGAAACACCTTAACCTTTTGACAAATTTTCAACCTTGTAATAAAAACTTTCAGTTTTAACACATTTCAATCATGAAATTATGGACAAATTATATGACTAAAACAATTTTTAAAAATGAACAAGTAAATGAAATATTCATTATTCCGAGAGTAATTTTTAGCAACGAAGTTAAAGATAAAATATACGGACTTTGAAAAACTATAAAATTCCAACAATTTTCAGACATGATATTAAAGATAAAATATCATGTCTCGAATCCTGATAATTCCAACTATTTCCATCTATGTTGTTAAAGATAAAATATCTTGACTCTAAAAAACCTTGAAATTGTAATTGTTTTCAACCATAGCATTAAAGATAAAATATCATAATTTAGAAACACCTTAACATTTTGACAAATTTTCAACCTTGCAATTAAAAACCTTCAGTTTGTAACACATTTCAACCATGAAATTATGGATAAATTATATGACTAAAACAATTTTTAAAAATGAACAAGTAAATGAAAGATTCATTATTCCAAGAGTAATTTTAGAAATGGAGTTAAAGATAAAATATATTGACTCTAAAAAACCTTGAAATTTTAATTGTTTTCAACCATAGCATTAAAGATAAAATATCATAATTCAGAAACACCTTAACATTTTGAAAAATTTTCAAAGGATAAAAATATAGCTCTTTTCAAATTTTAGCCTAAGACAACTTATCCTATTGTAAGAAAAACATAAAAATCAACCAGCAAAATGAAGTGTTCTTTTTAATGAGGCATTAAAATTTCAACAATTTTAAAACTATCTTATACCAAATAATAAAAATAAATAATATCGTGGCAATATCACTGTATAATTTAAAAAATAAACATTTATTTCTAATATATATTTACTTTTAATCAAAATATCAACTTTCGTAGATTGAATATCACATACATTAAAGCATATAATCCAAAAAAAATAGAAATGACCCATAACTTCATGTAAGATGATATGGAAGTCAAAAATATTTATTTCAAGTTACCATGCAAACATCTCTAAAGACCTGAATTTCTTTTAATTAAAACATTAAATCCAACAAACATAGAAATGACTCATAAATTCATGTAATATCCTATGGAAGTCAAAATATTTATTTCAAGTTACCATGCAAACTTCATTTACAATAAAATGTCTTAGACATTTATTCAAATCATCCATAGGATTTGGCACACCATCAAAATCTACATCTTCAGATGAATGATTGGATGCATATGAAGATGACCCATATTCTTCTCTTTCATCAACTAGAGCCCCATCTGAGCCAACATGCATTGCTACCATTTCAGGTTTCAGAAGTCTTCTAGATCTACGACTAGGTTCAACAGACTCCTATATCAACATTGTTCCTTCTGGTAGCAACTTCTTCAAAATATCTCTGGTCTTGAAGTGAAGAGTTCCTCTCTTTGTTAAATTGAAGTCATAGACAAGTATGTCAACATCCTCCAATTTTAATAGGTCTGTGCAGCAACGATTTATATTTGTACCATTTCTTTTTCTCTTTCTGCGAATTTGTTTATCAACTACCATCTCTGGCTTGTACACACAATTGAATGGGTGGGTATTTGTGACATACCAATGTACCTCAACACCTACAATATCTTCATTTTCTTTAATGACTTTTATAACCTTTTGTTGATGCCTCGAAAATCGTTGTAACAACATCGGGGAAAACCACCCAGTTCGGACCTTAATGCAGCTCCTTTTCCGTTTGGTGTGGTGGCTCCGACTGGAAATAATGGGACTAGTTTCCCAATGATGAATAAAAAGGGGGTGGATAAATGAGTGGTTTTCTAATAAAATGGTAATGGATGAATGATTAAATCTAAAAGTAAAAATATGAATAACTATCCTATACCGGTAAATTTGTGTTTTTAGTGTAACGTTTGATAATCTTTATCCACAAACAAGCATATAGTTGACTCTATTTGGTAAACAAAGACATTCATTCATATAATAATTACTTTGTTCAAATAGTTGAACAAAGTAATCAATAAAACATTATTACACTTATCCTTTATATATCACTGATACATATTTGACTAAAAGAATAACATTCCTTAAACATCCAATAGTGAAAAATATAAGGAGTGATGTTGAAAACACATACATATATCCAATGATAGCAAGAGTAATCAAATGACAATTCACATAAAAGAATGAAACAAGATCATATATAATAGTACCATATGTGCTGTAAATCATTCCCGATATCAATCGCATTCGAATTCCTTTTTCCAACTTAGAGATACTTTCACATCAAGGCAATAGTGCACATCCCATAAAAGCTTTCTTCGTTAGAATTTGGAATACTGGTCTAGTCTTTATAAAAAATATACCAAAAACACAATAGTGCAACTTCCAGGTTTGAATCTTATACAAAAACTGAGGACCCTTTCTAAATGCATGAAAGGGTCTATAAATACTAATTAAACTAACTAACTACAAAAATAAAATGTTATTTAATTGGTACAACTAAATCTTGAATATCTTCTCCATAGTAGGTTTGTTGGTAGTCAGCAGCATGATTCATCGTTTCGGCTATTCTCCCTTTGATTTGAGTCGGCAGATTGTAAGCATCGGTTCCAATTCTGGAGGGCAGCTGAGACGAGAATGGAGTTGAGTTGAGTATGTGGCATCATGTATTTCGGGAATAATACAACCGATCGCATCAGTTAAACACTTGAGTGCAGCTCTGACTGTATGGTTTTACTAAGAAAAACCAATAGGTATCCCAAGTTAAACTTTGGATGCCAACAATTAATCTTCTATTCTTCTCCAACTCTTGATTGCATGCTTGCTCCAATGTCTTAGCTGACAACGATTTATCTGGGGTACATTGTGAAATCATATTAGACAGATAAAGAGTGTTATTGATTAACTCAATTAAGTTACTTGTAGATAATCTACATCTGAAAATCTCTCTCTGCTTTCATCAGCTGTGACTGCCATTATAAGAACATGATCTTCTTGTGTGATTCTAGGATTTTGAGTAGATTTGCTACCTGCCCCTCATTGGTGTCTTGCCAAGCAAGAAAATTTGTCAGAGTCTCATCGGCCTATTACAAATCCTGCCTAGCATCAACTGATTTGTCAACTATTGATGCAGTTATATCACAAAGGGGCTCAACCAGAGAAATGTTATGACATAACAGTCTTAACTGTGTCACCAATGCCTTGTTAATTTGTAGTGCTTTGGATCTGAAATCGGCAGGTTGTGGAAGACTCTTGAACTTCTCTACTTGAAGTGACAGCTGAGCGATTTTCTCATCTTTCGTTTTCATCATTAGTTTATTCATCGTCTTTAACCTTGCCAATGCTTCTGATAATTCTTTCTGCTTTTGTATTGTGCTTGAGTCTATTCTCTGTTTCTCTTCAAGCAATTGCTTATTCAATTGATTGTTTAATTGTTGTTGTGTTGATAATTATTGTTCCAACTGTTCAATTTTCTGTTGTGCTTCGGATACCTATGTTTGCAACAAAACAATTGCTTTGTCCTTTTATTTAAGTATATTATGCACTTCCGATGCCTTGTCCATAGTGGCTGCCAAAGAGAAGACACCCCCAGCCAAGCAGGCCAAAATAGTGAAAATCGTTTCTACAGGAAGCCAGAAAACTGTTTCTATAGGAAGCGAGAAAATAATCAGCATAGGACTTTATATAGGAAGTATGAAGGTAGAAAAGAAAAAGGAGAAATCACCTGGAATCTTGGCCAGGGAGGCAGCAGCAGTGCTGGCTGCCTTAAGCACAACCCCAGAGCAAAAAGGGAAGAGAAAAAGGGAGCCTTCTATGTATTTTAAGGCAAGAAGGAGCACGAGGATAAAGACTGGAAGACCCCAGCCACCGTCAAAAGAACCAATCATGATTGTAGACACCCCAGCTACACAAAAGGAGAGGTCTCCCTCCAAGGCATCCATCACTTATGAACGAGGAAGCCCAAAGACATCCACCTGGAGAGAAAGAATGAAAATGTTGGACACAAAGGCCTCTCTACAGGATGTTGAGACAAATCTACAGGATACACTATCTAGGCTAAAGGAGACTGAAGAGTTGGAAGAGAAGGTAGCTACATTATCCCAAGAGGAGGAAAAGGCTGAGAAAATTGAGGAACCAAGCCCCCAGCCCAACCTAGGTTCTTACTACAACTTGCTAGAGGCGGGAAGGATAATTCCCCAAAAATTTGCAGTGCCACTCTTCTTTGCACTAGAGGAGAGAGAGTGAGGACCCACACTTGGATGAAAATCACTGTCCAAGGGTGTGGCAGATATAGGTCCTTTGGAGGAACAACTCAAAGAGGCAAGGAAAGAATTGGCTTTGGTACGACATATAGAGAGCAGCCAGCGGGCCAAGCTCTAGGAAGAAAATGAGCTGCTCAAACAGCAACTATGGTTACAGGGACAACTTATGGAGGATAGGCCCCACACTTTGGGCAGACAACAACAACAGGAGGAGCCCACAATGGCCAATAAAACACCTGATGAACAATAGAGAAGGGAAGGGATGCAGGCTGAAATTGAGACACTGAATCAATAGCTACAGGAAAAAGAATTGCAAGCAGGCTTGGAGATATAGTCTTTGAAGCAGCAGGTACAAGAAAAGAAGGCCCAACTGGACTGCATGGCTAGTTGGGCGATGGAAGCTCTGCAGTGTAGGCAGTTGGCCAAATACTACGCCCTATACCTAAAGGATTAGTGGTTGTAGTTTCATATCAACACTTTGGCATAGAGAGGTATCACTCCATTTCAAAACTACTCTAAATTCATGGCTCTATGTGACAGCAGCTCATCCGAAGACAAGGCTAAGCTATCAGAGTTTTGCCTACACAACTTGGCCCTTCCTAACATGAACTCATTGGACCCTAATGCTGCGGTAGGGGATGTACAACTTATGGCCATGGCCTCTTGGTTAAATCATGAAGAAAAGAGAGCAGCAGAGGTCCAAAACATTATGACCAGAGAGCTACAGGAGCCACTATTGATTAGAGCAGAACCAGAGGATCCTTTAGCAGTGATATCCGCCCACCAACACTTGGCCAATGACCCTCAGGCCCTACTAGATTACATGGGACGACAAGCCCAAGCCATAGCCCATTTTGAGGACATTGAGAGACTGCTGGGGGGTAACTATGTTCATGCTTGCCCCCGAAGGTGGAATTCACTGTCCCACAGCCTAAAGATTAGAGAATACCACACCCCCACAAGAATGAGGGAGGCCTTGGCAAGAGTGCCTCTTTACAAACAGTCCATGCAGAATCTTCAGGCCAGCTAGATTGGCCTCAAATTCAGTCCTCCCTTGCTTTTGGGATTGTTAGAGGGAGTCAAAGAAAAGGAGAAACACAAGTAGTGGGAAGAAGTGAAAGAAAAGCAGGATTTCATGACCGGGAAGAAGATATCACTTCAGAGGCCTGGGATGTGAGGGAGGCGGTCAAGTTTATCTAGGACGATGAGTTGGACTAGTTGCTCGGAGGATGAGCAACCCATTTAGCAGGGGGGTGATGATGAGCCCCGAATTGGGTAACTTATTGGGCTCATTTTGCCTAATTGTCCTTGTTCAATCCTCCATTTTTCATAGATTATGCATGTTTTTTTAGTATGTTTATGTTGTTTGAACGAATAAGAGTGGTCACTCTACCAGGGAGGCTAATACGTGCTTATTTCAGGTTTTTTGGACAAGTTTTGAAGCAAAACCAAGAAATCATGGGATAGGTGATAACCAAGCTTGAGGTGAGGATTCGTAGGGGGGTTGTCTCTGGCATTAAATGACCCTTCCTCAAAATCTCCACCCTCAAAGTCCGAGCTCAACAGGCCACCAAAACGAATCTTAAAGGCAGCCAAGTAGCTCTAGGAAGAGTGACTGTTTACTACAGTTGGAACAACCGAGTCCCTTGAATTTAGGAGGGCTGCTAGGCCCCTCGTAGTGTATAAATAAGAAGGCCTCAGCCTTCGTACTTTTCTTTTTGGAACTGTTGTAATTTTGCACTAGAGTGCTGTCATTTTTCCAGCTCGTTTTCTTGTAGCTACTAATGTATAACTTTCTTGTGATGATTATTTTTGGATAATGAGAAGCAGTTCTATTTGGCATCAACTCTAAGTTTTTTATAGGAGCCCGTAGCTCTTGGGGTTGGGCCCAACCTAAGAGCCAAGGACTCTTTCATGTATTGTTATTTGTTTTTGTGTCTTTGCAAAATAATTTTTGTTTAGTAGATTAACAACTTGCTGATTACATAGGTCATGGTTAATGATCAGACAGGCTTTTGAATGCTTAGATTTAGTTGATAGATTAGTAACAGGGAATATCTCCAGAAAAAGGCCATCAAGCACCTCTGATCTCATCTCTCCCTCAATGGGATCGTGAGATGTGACAAAGGTGACATTGCTGCCAACAAAAACGTTGTTTTGCTTTGTCATGTAATTCTTAGTGTTGGAATCCTCATTTACAGATGTTGATATTAGTAGTGTTTAAATGCTTCAGTTGATGATTGCTTAGTTGCATAGTTATTTCACACATTTCATTTCGAATAAACTGTTGTTCATTTCCTTTTGTTGTTACTTAGGTCAGAATAGAGTGAAGTAACTAGGTCATAGGTTTTATAAGTGTTTGTTTGTTCAGTTTGAAAAACCACTTGAAGAGTACCTGTTACCCTTCCTTAACTGCACATACCTCATCCAACCTACCTATCTCATCCTTCATTTAGAACCCTTACCTTGCATTTGCCTCATTCGCTTACTTTGCCATGATTCTCATCTTTTCTTGTGCAACATCGTTTCATCCCTCCTTGAACAAATCTAACCATCTGCGCCACTCCTCAACTCCATCCTCCAAGTCTTGAACTCCTCTACACCCTTATTTCACCTCCATACTCATTCCTCCACCTTTTTCCCTCCATCCATGCTCCAAAATCCCATTTCTGAACATCTTGTAGAAAATTACAAACATCCTGTAGAAATTCCAGACATCTTGTAGAACCCCTGCAGACTTCCTGTAGAAGCTCATGAAGGAGGTTTATTGAAGGCCAAACTCTGTGAAACTCTTAGGAAGGGTGCTAGGAACCCCTTATGCCCTCTCTGAACCTTCCCAACCTATTCCAAGCATTTCCTCTCGCCAATCCACCTCTGCACAGTAAAAAACAGTTAAAAATCGCATGCATGATAATTCTGACAACTTATTCAAAAATAAAAAAGATGGTTCTCTCAGATTTTGTTGTAGACATAGCTTAGATATATGCATTTCATCCTCTTAGAAGTCAATGGCATCTCTCCCAGTAGCTTGCATCCTCTTTCTTGCATCAGTAGGGCTAGTTGGTAAAATTAGGGTTTGCTAGGGTTTGCATTTGCTTTCAACTTTTCAGTTTCCTTCTGCAGATAGATTAGCTCCCTTCGAGTTAGCTTCCATACACCAGTTAATAAATCTCTTCTCAGAGCTCATAAAATTTGGCTTGATCCCCTAGCGGACTTGTGCTAACTGACCAAGTGACAGCTGCGGCAAGAGATAGTACTTGTGCATACAACACCGTCGCTTCCAAGTTTGTTACGAACTACCGGGTTGATAAAAGTAAAGAAGGGAGTCCCAGGAGTTGCAGCATTGTTGCTGCAATACTGGAGCTCACCATAAGGTTCATCAGAGGATAAGCTATTCAATGGTAAGGAGGTCACCTCTCTAAGTATTTCATAAGTGATTCAAGAACAAGAGCTTCAGCCCCAAGGCAACTCCTAGTGGTACAAAGACCATCACAAGCACTCGACTAACTCTTCCCAACTAGTAGGTTCCTTAATCGACAATATTTTAGTGGGTTCTTTAGCCTTAAAAGAAATCCGCTACTATTTATAATGTTTTTTTCCAACAAGCCTTGTTGAGGTTTATTCAGTTGGTTTGTATTTATCCATTGTTTGATTTCTATGAAATTTGACCATAGCTCTCTCGTTGTTCATTTTTCGTCACTGCATCCTTTCGACTGTTTCCTAAGCTTATGCATGAGAGAGTAAATTAAGTGTGTTCCCTATTTATTCCATTGTTGATGAACCTATGCCCTAACAAGCACCTAAGTGTGAGAGAGTTATCCTTAGAATCTACATGTCCATCTTCTTTTCCCACACAAACCTGTTTTGTGCCTTCTCCAACAAGCCAACCATATGTATTTTTCCTAGGCCCACATAGGTTAATTATCTTGGATAGTGCAACTGATGTTGTCTTCAATGTTTTTGTCCTCTTTTGCTTTTTTTTGGGACTTAAATGACACTTGGGCATGTCCTCTTCTTTTCAATTAAATTCATTGCATAATCAGTCCTGTTACAAGTCATTTTTTTACATCCAATCGAAAGGCCTGAAAATAGGATCAATCAACATCCTTAAAAACTTTTCCATTATCCCTTTACAAATCCCTAAACGTCACCTCTCCAAAAAGTCTAATTTTCTGGGTCAATTAGCTCAAAAACACTATTTTTATCCCTAACGCATCTTGCAAACCTATCTACTTGTGTTGGTCACATGTTGCATAATTGAGGACTTGCACTAACTAGCACAAGTTGCTCTACTCTATAAGTGCGATGATCCTAGAATTTCGATAAAATTAAAAAATATTTTATAATCTTATTCTTCCAGAAGCTTCTAAGGTGGTTTTAACCATTTACCATGGATAGAGAGCTCCAATTCCTATTGGATCCTACTCTAGTGTTGTTATCTCTTACCCATGCACCTTATCTTCCCTCATATTTGGATCTCAAGCCTAGATTGGTAAATACTAAACTACCACTTTCACCCTATAAATTTACTGCCTTCCATAGAGTCTGGGTTGGATTTTGGAGATTAATGGTGCCCTCATGTTGCTACTTTGAGTTTAAGGACTTATCATCCATTTATGCATTAGTATTGAGTGTGAATATTTGCTTTGTGGAATGGAGGGACAAGATAATTGGGGATACATCAACAAAGTCAGATTTTATATATGGTTGTAACTCTCTCCTTTATCTATTAATACAAAAATAACTTTCTTTTCCTATACTTGTTTCATGTTGATGCTTATGTATTTGAATTCCATGTTGACTCATTGATTAGAGATATTGGATTACACTATGTGATCCAAGTGGTTCCTGAGACACACACAAGACAAAGAGGGCTTATGGAAGATCGAAAATCAAAATAATCAGAATGATTTCAAATTAGGACCAGAGCATAGATCTCATCATCCTGATCACGGTGGTGTGAATGGTTTGTCAAACCGAGTCCGTATGTGAAAGTTAGGAGCAGGCAAAGTTTGGTTGACTTTTGTTGATTAGGCAGGCTAAAGGAGGTAGCAACTTGGACAAAATATGGCCACCGGATTCCGGCCAACCTGGGCCAAATTCCAGGCAAATTTGTGGCCTATTTAATTCGTCGCCTTCATTCATTTTTCAAAATTATAAAAATGACTATTATTATTTTTAATCAAAAAAATATTTAAAAAAATGGTGGCGGGCCATGACCCCTGCCACCACCGTTGCACCCACCGAACTATTGTTAAAAACCATATAATTTTTTCTTTGATTAAAATAAGGACCAATGAACATGACCCTGCCAGTTCAACCACATAACAATATAAATATATATATGGCATGGGCATGGGCTGCCTCCGGTGAACCCGGCCCACATCCCCAAAACCTCGCACCAATCAACGATGCCGAAAAATTTGGTAAGGGTGCCAGTGGGGGTCAAACCCTCCCGGCTCATGTGGCTAGCCCCCAAGTAAGTGGCCCCATGATACGTACCATGAACCATGTACAAAAAACCTTAATACCAATGACCCCCCATTAAATGCACCCAACAACACAAATAATTCCATTCAGGGAGTTACGAAGGGTTAAGGGGCGGGCTGCTCAATGCAGACCTGACACCAAAATTTATTTCGGTTCAAACATAAAAATTGCAATATATTAAAATGGGAGGGGCACGGTTTGACCACTCGACCCCTCCTCAAAAAATTGCCTTATTTACCATTACACCAAACTACTTCATTGGTAAATCTACCTGAGAATTTATATAAACCTCATTTGCACAGTGCGTTGGGGTAGCATGGAGGAACCAAGAGCAGGCATGGAAATCGAGGTGAATTTTTAATTAATTTATTGTAGGTGGAACCACGATTAAGCGAAATTTCCAAGAGGGTGAAATATTTGCATTGTCCAAATTGGAAAAAAATTATGTCGATCTTACACCTCTCAGCAACACGAACCTAATGGTGTAGTCAAAATTTCAATCTTAGTAGCGATTTGTAGAGGACCCGGAGGAGGGAATCTTTGAGGAGTCTAGGGGGAATCTAAAGGATTCCTTAAGCCCCAGATTTTCATTTTCTCAGAATTCAAAAATTTGATAGTCGATTTTGCACTATTCCATGCCAAAAATCTGATGGTGTGTTCATATTTTCCATTTTCGAATTTCATTTTTCAGCCACTTTTCTAAGTGGAGTGCAGGTGTCAGCATTCATGTGCAAGCAACCATTCCATTCAATTGATGCCATGAGATCAATGGTACAAACAAATTCAACAATTTGACATCCTTTTCTTCAGATGGCCCTAGGATGTGAGGTATATGCAATGCGTTCATGTACTTTTTTTTGCGATGCATTGTGCTATACGTATCCCTGTCTGATGTTTGATGAGGGATCTTGTTTCTTACTTGTTTTCATGATTCCTACTTGATGTGATGCAGAATCATTTATGGGATGTATTTGTTGTTATGATTCGCCATGTTTCATTTGAGATCCCTTTGTCATCATGTTGATGGGATACTCATGTTGTCACCATGTATGTTTGCATTGAGATCCCTTTTATGCCATGTCAGCGAGATGTTCATTATCTTCATGCATGAGTTTGTGTCATACTGAGAGTTCCTGTAGGGAACATCTCTTGGAGCCACTCATACATGAGGGAATTTTCCTTGTATGATGGCGACATCACCTCTTATGTACATCATCACTATTGACAACACTTAATGCAGCGACCTACACCATCTTGACACCGGGGCCCGTAGACGTAGCCCCTCCTAGATGAACTCCATTATAAACATATTGAGTTTTATGGTGTTGATGATTGTCATGTTCCTCTTATTTACATCATGTAGATGTATTTATTTATGTTCTTTTAAAAATGCAATTTAACACATCACGAAAGTAAAATATCTTGGAAGGGTCCTTTGTCACACCCGGACCTAGATTACTATGTGGATATTGTAGTTCTCTTGCTTATTTTAGCCATTGTTGCAAGTTCCATTCATAGAGCTTGGAGATAGAGTTGGAGTTTGCTAGAAAGGAGAAGAAGAGGACTTACAATAGATTCTAGGTAGGTGCCTTTTTTGTATTCTAATATCTCTAAGGAAAACATAGATCATTTTATCCTTCGTTGTTCTAGATTAGGCCATTAGATTTAGGGAGTTCACTTTGTCTGCAGAAGTGATTTTTCCAAATAAAAAATTGGCGACCATATTGGGGATTGCGATTTCCCTTAGTGGTTTCCTTAGACTAAGCATTTTTTTATCTTTCAAAGCAATCTTCATTGACTTATTCATACAATGATTGGCCTTAATAAAACACAATTTTGAGCTTGGTAGGGTTCTTTGTGTCATATTTTGACCAAATTAGCCCCAAATCATTCTCTTTCTAAGACAGAATGACCCAGTGCAATTTCTCGCCTCTGGAAGTTTGATGGTTCACATTGGTGCCCACTCTGCACATGCGATGATCCTGTAGAATTAAAAACAATTCATTTCTTTACTTTTCTCTTCATTATACTTTGGTCCATAAGGTTTTCTTAAGTCTCTGAATTTGTTTGTGTCTCTGTAAAGACAACATAATGGTTACATTTGATATTATTAGCCTTTGATGAGAATTTCTTTGATTTTTCTTTTTTCTTATCAATTAGGTTTTTTGTAAACATTTGACTTGATTGTTGAGTGGTTTAAAGAAATTTTTATACTATAGTCTTATTCTGTGTGATTTATTTTATCAATGATCTAGATGCATCTTAGTTTTCATTAAATTTGAGAATTAAGAGAAATAAAATAAAAATTTCATTATTTGCATACATATATCGTTTTGAATCTGAAATGGAGCAGTTACATTGAAATATCTATTTAGGAAGTTTTTTTTGTTGCATTGTTGATTGTTGCATCATTCTTTGTCTCTTCCCTCTCATAGATATATCTTCTTCAAAAATAAAAGAGTTATCGTTATCATACTAGTTTAAACGTATAATTCAGGTGAACTCGTATCGTGAGCCTTGAAATCGAAACATAATTGGAGATCAAATTTTAAGATTTACTCAATCAATCTAAGGATCATTTGGACCATTAACAACACACATAGAGGTCTAGGCTAGAGACGTGTTCTGACATATTTAAACATATGATTTGTCATTAATTTTCTACATTACATTATGGAGGTAGTCTAAATTCCATGTATTTAAGTATATTAGATCATTCTCCACATAACCTTCGGTATATTTAATGGCGCTCCATGTATGAAAAGTATATTAGAATACTTCCTATCATACAATATGCATTATATAACACTACCATGGACTGCTCTTCCACGTACCTTCAAGTATATTTTGGAAGTCCCCTATAGTTTGTTATCCTTCCATAGGTAATCAAGTCAATCACCTTGTCTACAATGATACACCGAACACAACATTTACAGAGATTGCTTGGACGTATTGGAAACAATATTCCACAGTTCATAGTGACTTGGTAATCCTTTTCTTCCTACTTACCCCTTTACTTTATTTTGTGTTTTTAAAATTCTAAAACTCATTAATCCAACATGGAAGAACACCCTCATTAACCTTTCCATTCTCGTAGAATGAAAAGATTGCCTCCTTTACCTCCAGAGGCAACACCTAGTCATTGAAATAATAAAAAGATGCAAACTATCGAAACTAGTACTTCAGAAGCTCCCTCTTCTGGAACTATATCTAAAATAAATCAATCAGAATAATCACTTCCCATAGGTACTGACCTGAAAATTACATCTTTACCTACTGTTGAGTTTGATGCAATCGAAACTGAAGTCCTTGAAACTTCACCACCTAAGGTGATTGAACCTAAATTTCCAAATTCAGATACATTACAACCTGAGGTTATACAACTTGAGGAGCCTCAGCTAACTAAACCTATTACTTTAGGACCTTCTTCCTCTCTTCCTTTTCCTTTGACTCAACCAAAACCCATATATTCTGGTCTTGACAAAGAACAAATTTGTTATGAAACCAGCTCAAGAAAAGTTAGAAAAGATAGATCAACGACTTAGAATTTAGCCTCTTCGAGGGGGAAACCTCCTTTACATTACATAAATGAACAATTCTTCCCTGATACAAATGAAAAGACCTCCTTTCTATATATAGGAGTCTAAGGGGTCATAACATAACCAGAGCCGACATAACAATAATAATGTAAGGGCACAATAATAATAATAGTGGGCTTCTATGGGGCACAATAGTAACAATATGGGTACTACATGGGTACATCAATATAATAAGTGGTTTGTACTAATAACAATAAGGGGTGGCACTAGTAGTATAGGGGCCTAACATAAATCCACAGAGGAAACACAGAACTTGGCGGATCCTCAAGCTCCAAATGAAAATCCAAAGGTTAGTTCTTCCACCTGTAAACTTGTTGCTACTCATAGGCCTGAAGTTGAACTACCCAGCGACCGAATAAATGGAAGAATACAATACATGAGAGATCACGGTCTCATAGGCAAATTTATGGGTTTCTGGCCTAATGAAAAGGCACTAAGAAGCTGGATAAACAGCAAATGGAGGCCAAAAGGTGAAATAACCCTCCTCTTAGGCCCAAAGGGTTTTTTTACAGCCATTTTTAATTTCCTGGAAGACAGAAATAGGGTATTCGATGGGGGGCCATATTTTTTCAACTCTGCAGGGCTCTACCTCAGAGAATGGGTAGCCCGCTTTAACCCAGATAAGGAAGACCTAAGTTATGCTCCCGTATGGATCAGACTATATTCGCTGCCATGGGAATATTGGGATGAGGACTCTTTAAAATCCAATGGATCGGTGATAAGAGATTTTGTAAAAGTGGCAGAAGAAACCAAAACGGTGAGATATACGACATATGCCTCCTATGCCTGGATCTGTGTCTACATGGATCTAAAGCAACCATTGCCAGATACGGTGAGACTCTTCCATGAAGATCATGATTGGATCCAGGTGATTGACTACAAGCAGGTGCCCTTTCGATGCAAGAAATGTCATGTTCTAGGACACCTCTTCAGAGACTGTCCTCTGAACAAGAAGACGGAAGCTCCAAAGAATCAAGAACCACAACAGCAGGATGGCTTTACCAAAGTGACAAATAGAAGACGCAGAAGCAATAAAAAGAATGTACCTCCAAAGACTGCGCCAGAGGCGAACTTCAAACCCTCTACAAGCAACAGTTTCGGGGTGCTAGCAAACACGGAAACTCAGGATGAACCAAGCAAGGAAAAGCCAATACCCAGTGCAACCACGCAGGAGAAACCAAATTTGAACTAGCAAAGCGAAAAGACTCAGCTGGTTTCAGAAACCTGGAGCAATCCGGCTATGGACATTGACAATCCCTCACAGAGCAAGAACAAAGGTAAGGAGGTAGAAGAAAGTTTGCAAGAAATACATTTCATGGAAGACGACAGTGAATCAATCGATATTGGGGAATTCGACATTCTGAGTCTGGAACAAGCTTGTAAATCAGACAACTTTGATAAAATCCCTGAAACACAAGTCGATAACTTAGTGGAAATACTGAACAAGGCCCAAAAGAAATACTCCCTAGGAGTACAAACAAGCAGTAAATGGGATGGAAAATTTGCATCCAAAGACAGCAAAAAAAGGGGGAGGAAAACAGCTTTGGAACGAACAATCAAGATTGGAGAAGTCCTGGTCGAGTCTGGCAGATATGCCAAACTCACTAAGTATTTCAATACCAACTCAAAACCTTCTCAATGAAGCTAATTTCTTGGAATATAAGAGGGCTTAATAGCCCCAGGAAATGGAAACTCTTAAAAAATTTGATCATGGAAGAAAAGCCAACAATCATATTTCTACAGGAGACTAAATGCAAGTCGAATATCTTGGAAAAAGCAGCAGCCAAAGCATGGCCTGGAGGTCAAGTCACAGCTGTAGAGGCGCAAGGGGCTTCAGGTGGACTGGCAATTTTATGGGATACAAGGAAGATACATCTAGAAAATATACATGCTAATACAAACTTTATTCACGCTGTTTTTCATCTTCTGGGCACAAACATTTATGGCCACATCACGAATGTTTATTTCCCATAAGAAACACAGCAGAAAGCGGAAATTCTAAACTCAATAGCGCAGCTTAATATAGAGAGGGTGCATCCGCTATGGGTAACAGGAGGAGATTTTAATATGATAGCTTCATTAGAGGAAAAGCTAGGCGGTCGCTGCAGAACCAACAGGGATGGATCACTCCTAAAAGATTTTATTCAAAGTAACTGGCTCATTGATTTACCTACAGCAAATGGTCTCTCCACATGGACGAACAAACGGGTGGCTCCCATGCAAATAGCATCCCACCTAGACAGGTTCCTGATCTCAGATAACGCAGTCCATGTAGGAGGAGAATTCACAGCCCACATCATACCATTCTCAGGATCGGATCATTGGCCCATAGAGCTGCTCTGGAACAGGCCAGGTAATAATATCAAAAAACCTTTTAGATTCGAAGCATTCTGGCTTTCCCATCCAGATTTCAAGGACTTCATAAACACTACATGGCAAAACTGTAATCCGATTGAGAACTCCAAAATGGCAAGATTCCAAAAAAAATTGAAGTTGCTCAAGGGAGAAATAAAGCGATGGAATAAAAACACCTTTGGTAATATTTTTAAGGAAAAGGAAAAGCTTCTCCAAGAACTTAAAAATATTCAGCAAAGATTAATCCTAGAAGGGCGATCAGTTGAGCTATCGCTAAAAGAACAAGAAATGGAAGAAAAACTTCTGGAGCGAGAGCGACAGGAAGAAGTTCTTTGGAGGCAGAAATCTAGAATCCGATGGCTGAAGGAGGGGGAGAAGAACACCAAGTTCTTCCACAGAACCACTGTGCAACGGAGAATGCAAAACCAAATTTCACAGGTTACCAATGCCCAGGGGACAAAAGTGGAGACTCCAGAAGAAATAGAACAGGAATTCCTACGATATTTCAAAGGAATGAGTCAAGAGCCAAACATCAACAGAGATGAGGCCATAGATAGCATCATAGGGCATATTCCAAGGCTGATAATAGAGGAGCAAAAATCTCTGCTTCTCAAACCAATTAGCCTCCAGGAGGTAGAAATTGTTGTAAAATCTTTAAAAGCGGGAAAAGCTCCGGGTCCCGATGGCTTCTCGTCAAACTTCTTCCAACACTTCTGGGAGTTAATCAAATGGGAAGTGTGGCAAGTTGTAGAAGAATCATGCAGCATGCGATGGATGTATCCAGGCCTAAATGCAACTTTCATAGCTCTAATACCTAAATTGGAGGAGTCCAACTCTCCTGACAAATTTAGGCCCATTGCACTGTGCAATATCATTTACAAGATTGTCTCAAAGGTAGTGGCACTCAGATTGAAACCGATGCTCCCCGTCATCATCTCCCCAAAGCAATCTGGATACGTCGAGGGAAGGAAAATTACAGACGGAATAATTCTCACACATGAGACAATTCATTCTCTCAAACATTCAAAAAAACCAGGTATGCTTCTAAAAATTTATCTATCTAAAGCCTTCGATAGTATAAGCTGGAACTACATGCAAAAAATCTTAAGTGCTTTTGGTTTTGCCAATGCTTGGATTCGATGGATCATGAATCTTATCTCTTCTTCCTTCTTTTCTATCTTGATTAATGGGATTCCCTCCTCAACATTTCGTCCCTCAAGGGGATTGAGACAAGGAGATCCTCTGTCTCCGTTCTTGTTTATCATAATGGCAGAAGGCTTGGGAAGAAGCCTCAACTCAGCTATCTGGTCCCAAACCCTCAAAGGCATCAACCTTCACGGTGCTCCAACCATTTCCCATCAGCAATTTGTAGATGACAACATGATCTTTGGCCACTCCTCTATCTAAGAAGCCAGAACTCTAAACACTTTGCTTAACAACTTCTTTGAAGCCTCTGGCGCTCTTATTAATAAAGTGAAATCCCAGATGTTCTTCTTTAATACCCACTCGACTACTCAGCGAGCCATAGCTCGAATTCTAGGCTTCTCCATTGCCTCTTTGCCTTCCAAATACCTAGGAGCCCCCCTCCTAGCCTCTGCTCAGAAACACTCCTCCTGGACTACTCTTTTGGAGAGGCTGGAAGCCAAACTCTTCCTCTGGACTCACCGCTCTCTAAATATGGCCAACAGACTAGTGCTAATCAAGGTGGTACTTCAATCCATGCCATTATACTTATTTTCAATACTGGCAGCACCAAAGTGGGTTTTAAAAGCCATTAAAAAATTGCAATGAAATTTCTTATGGGGCAGTACTGGACCCAACAGGAAATGGACATTAGTCAAATGGGAGAAAGCATGCCTCCCGAAGAAGGCAGGGGGAATTGGTCTCCGTGATCCAGAACATAGCAATGTGATCATGGGAGCAAAAATATGGTGGAAATGGTTATCCTATCCAGGCACATTATGGTCCAGATTATGGACAGCGAAATATGCCAGCAATCTACCCCTGGAGGAGCGTATACGAATGACGAAATCTAGCAAAGGCTCAACAATATGGAGTTCAGCGATAATGCACAGAGATCTCATCCAAAAACATAGCTTCTGGGAAGTGAAGGACAGTGGCACAACTCGTTTCTAGACTGATTCCTGGCAACAACTCCCATGTCTGGCCAATATCATCCAAGGAAAGTCCGCACATCATATTCATCAACAGGAAAAGGTCAATCAATTCTGGCATACCAACAATGATTCTAATCACCGAATCTGGAGAACAACACAAGAGATAATACCAGACAGTCTGGAGGCAGTTCAAAGTTCCCTAGCTGAAGAGCTTCAAAAGAGGAAGATTCTCAAAGAGACAGATCAGGATAAACTAAGATGGGGATATGAAGAGAAAGGTACATACACAACTAAAGAAGCTTATCACATCATTCTCAAAGACCAGTTATCCAAGGACAAGTTATGGGAGAAAATATGGAGCACTCCCATATGGCCAAAGATCTCCACCTTTCTCTGGCTCCTATCTTACAACAGGATTCTCACCTGGGATAATCTCAGAAAAAGGAAATTTGTTGGCCCCTCAATCTGTTTCAATTGCAAAATGGAGGAGGAAACGGCTGTTCATCTTATGCAATTATGTACTTTTAGCAGAAGAATATGGGAGAGAGTCTCATTTCGATGCCAAAAGGAAGGCCGCGTGATAGGAGATATAAACAACACCTTACGCAATTGGCCTCAGAAGCCCTATCAAAGCAACATTCTCAACACGCTCTGGCAAATAATCCCGGGAATCGTAATGTGGAACCTATGGAAAGAGTGAAATCGTAGAATCTTCAAAAATCAGTCAATGGATGGGCAGCAAGTATGGATGATCATAAACAAGAACATTCAGGAAACACTATTTACTAAATGTTGGTCCCAGGAGGATTTCCCGTCCAATAACAAAGAGAAAGCGATTTGGAATAATTGGCAAATTCACTTACAATATTCCAACTTTTCTCCAAGCAACTCGGTTAGACAGCAGGATATCCCCACAATTTGGTCCCCTCCGCCCATCAATACATATATGCTCAACTTTGACGGGGCTTCAAAAGGAAATCCTGGATCCACAGGATACGGAGGAGATATAAGAAATCATCAGGGACAAGCACTCAAAGTCTTCTTTGGCTCTATAGGTTGGAATAGAAACAATGTTGCTGAACTGGAAGGTCTCTGGAGAGGACTTAACATTGCCCAAAAGGAGGGATACACACCCCTTATAGTCGAAGGGGATTCCCAAATCATAATCAATATGGAAACCAAGATTCAACAAGGAACAGAGTCCCAGAAAGTTAGTAGGAGCTGGAGAAT
>APFE030349759.1:0-15128 GCA_000404065.3 Pinus taeda | reverse complement strand
TAGGCTCTTACGCATGATTGCACAGGTGGTGACTTGTTATCACCAACACCATTAGACTAGGGTGCCCCCTAGAATTTTGAGTTTTTGGGTCATATGACCGATTTTGTCTTTGACACAGAACACTATGTACAAACTGTAAATAGTTATATATATTTTTGATTTTCAGAGCTTCATTTTGGTTAAGTTATATGATCCTGATGCAAATATTGATGAATGCTTTCCTTTTATAAGTGTTGCAAATTTCTATCTAACATATGATTTGCTAATGAATTGGTTAATGTGTTTAAGTTTCTAGAAATGTGTTGATATTGAATAGAATCGAACTGCCTTTCCAAAATCTTAACCCTTAGGAACATATGATAGATAGCTGGATTCTGCACGGAATAGACGCTGATAAGTTGTAGAATGACGAGTTGTGAATCTAGCCTCACGATAAGTCAGCATATGCCATGTCTGATGGCATCAGAGAGGAACTCTATCAACACGTTGTATTCAGCGATGTTGTTCGTCGATCGACCAATACATACCCCTCTGAAACTTACTAACACGCCGCTTGGATCAAAGATGGCCCAGGCCGCAAAAGATAGGTTCCGCGAACTACAACTCGCTCCATCGGCATATCCAACAAATGAATCTAATGGGTTCGACATCTGCAACAAATGCAAAAGCGGATTACCTAAACAAAACGATCACTCTTAGCATAAACAAAAATGTAACAAAAGCATATAAAGAGGTTACTATACTGAGTCAAGCATAGTAAAACTTAACGTACAACCTATTTCGAGGTTGCGACAATGGAAACCCATCATAATCCACTAGCTCGTAGGCTCCTTTTGCTAATACATGCTTAGAAATATAGGGGCCCATCCACAAAGACTAGAACTTACCTGCTCCCAATTTATCGGATTCTTGGTCGTAAAGTAAGACTAGGTCACCTTCTGAGAAGACACAGGGTTTGACATTTTTGTCAAAATGCACCTTGACTTGTTTCTTATGTGCTTCATTGGCCAAGGCGGCATCACGATGGGTTCCATCCAGTTGGATTAATTCCAAGAAATGAGCCTCCTCTTCTGAAGTTCCGGGGAGAAGGTCGACTACGAGCTTGAGGGACAAGATTTCGCACTAAACTGGTAAGATCACTTCCAGGCCATATACCAACTGAAAGGGTGTAAACCCGGTCACGTTTCTCTCTGATTTTTGGTATGCCCAGAAGGCTGAGTACAGGATTAGGTGCCAACTCCGTTTATGGACTCCAATCATCCTTTGCAGCATGCATTTCAGGACTTTGTTGATTGCCTCAACTTGCCCATTAGCTTGCGGATAATACGGAGTAGAGCCATCATGGGATAGTCCTAATTTGGTAGCCAACTCAACCATCATGTGATTCCGAAAGTGCGATCCATGATCTGTGACTATAGCTTATGGAACACCGAATCTGGAGACTACATGATTGGAAAAGAAAAGAGCAGTCGTTTCGTCACTATTGTTTAATGCAGGCATCACCTCAACCCATTTCGTAAAATAGTCAACTGCGACTATGATATACCCATGACCCCCAGCCGAGGTGGGGTTACATGTCATGAAATCTACACCCCATTTGGCGAATGGCCCAACAAAAACTACTGGTTACAGATGTGGGGGCGGTATTCTGGTTTTGCAGTCAAAGATTTGACAAGCATGGCAACTTCTGACTGTGCTTATGCAATCCTTGAACATTGTTGGCCAGAAGTATTTTGCTCGTAAAATATTTTGTGCCGTGGCATAACCAGATTGATGCCCCCCACATGCACCTGAACGACTATCATTCAGGACTTTTTCAGCCTCCTCATGGGTGAGGCACCTTCGTAGAACTGTATTGATACCACGACGGTAAAGTGTATCACCGACGAACATGTAGTCTTTTGCCTGGTATCGAGTATGTCGTTGTTCTGAGCGAGAGGTATTAGACCTATATGTTTGGGTCTAGAGATAGATGATTATATCTCCATAGCACAGATTGCTTGAAGATATCAGAAACAAAGATTCATCCATGATTGTTGCTTTTGATGTTGAATCGTTGGAAGACGATGGGAAGTCACATAGAAACTCTGCGAAAACCAGGGCTTTCTTTGATTTTGATTTTACGAGTTCTAGATCAAACTCTTGGAAAATTTCTATCCATTTTGAATATTTTCCCCCAAGAAACTATCACGACAAAATGTAAGTCATGGGGTTGAAATCTGACAAAATGGTAGCTTTTCGGAAGAGGACATAGTGTCAAAATCTCTGTACCGCTTGAACAGATGTGAGATCCAACTTTTCAACATAGGAGTACTTACTTTCTGTATAATTTAAGTTTCGACTTAAAAAATAGACAGGATGTTCGATTCCATTATCTTCTTGAACTAAAACCATTGCGATGGTCATATATGTTGTAGCCAAATATAGGTTAAAGTCTTTTTGATAATCAAGAGCATACATTAATGATGCTTTTATTAGGGATTCCTTTATAGCATCAGAGGAAGCTTGCGCAACCTGATCCCAGTTGAAGGGTACTTCTTTTTTCAACAAACGCGTATAACCTTTAGCAAGTTTTGCATTATTTGGAATGAACCTCTTCAGAAAGTTTGCTTTCCCTTGGAGTTTCTGAATCTTAAGAAAATTTGAAGGTGGAGGTAGATCGATGATTTCCTGAAACTTACATGGGTCGAGGTGAATCCTGTCCTTTGAAACTACAAAGCCATGTAAACGACCACAACCGACACAAAACACACACTTGTGTGTATTGAGTCGTATCTTGTAGTGTCGGCAATGTAGAAACATTGCTCTCAAATGCTGTGGATGATCGGTCCACTTTTGCAAATGAGCCAGAAGATCGTCGAGATATGGATGAACGATGTTCTTGATGTCATGTAAGGCATAATTCATTGCCCTATGAAAGGTTTCCCCTACGTTCTTTAAACCAAAAGGTAGTTTACGGTACGCGAATGTGCCCCAAGGACAAATAAATGCAGTCTTTGACTGGTCCTGTGGGTGGATATTTATTTGATTATACCCAAAAAATCCATCCATAAATGAAAAGATTTTGCATCCGGCACATTCATTAATTATCTGGTCAATGAAGGGTGTAGGGTAGTTATCCTTTGGACAAGCTTGATTTACATCCCTATAATCGACGCACACTCTAATCATTCCTTGTTTTTCCATCACGAGAACAACGTTTGATACCTAATCGGTTAGAGGAAATGGGTAAATAAAACTAGCATGGAAAAGTTTTTCAACTTTTGCCTTGATGGCAGCGGCCTTCTTCAGGTGCACCTACCGAAGCCATTGTCATACTGGTTTGACATCTGGATACATCTTAATTTTGTGTTCACCTATGCTCGAGTCAATGCCTGGCATTTCTTCATATGGCCAAGCAAAGACACCTCTGAACTCGCGAAAGAGAGCGTAATATACTTCTAGTTCTGAAGAAGAACAAGATTTACTGACATGAGTATTCTCTACAACATCTGGTTTGGTCGAGATATTTATGGCGATAGTTTCTTCAATATTGGACAGGTTTTTCTCGGAATCCACTGTATTTACAGTATTTGATAGGAAATCAAAATCTGAAGGATGATTAAGGTCACTGGAACAATCTTCTTTGTAATTTGGAAGATGGGAACAATGGTGGTATTCTTCCCATGGCGCCCCCTCTATCATCATTGACTGAACAATTCCTTCGTCTGTAGAATGTACATGCAACAAAGGATCTGAAGAGGTACCATATTCCTTAGACCTATCTATTGAAACGCTCAATGAGCATTGATTTGGGTTTTCCTCCCATGCCAAAAACATTGATTGCTACAATATTTCTATTGGGCTTGGAGGTAATACCTCATGATGATCCATGCTAACATCGTGTTTGGACATCTTTTGAATAGAAGATACGATATTGTAGGTTCCTATCGTGGCCACTTCTTCTAGATTGTTTGGAGGCAGTAAGGAAAAAGCACCCATCAATGTAGGGTCTTTTAGTAGGCCTACTCCGATATTTTGAAGCAACTGAGAGCTTCCGTGGATCATCGGAATGCTTCTCGTAACTTGTGAACTGTTGGGGAGAAATGTTTGTTGGTCGATGATTGTAATTCCTCCTTGGAAAGGAAATGCAATATTTCTAAAGTATGTCGACACAATAGCAGCCATAGCATAAATCCAGGGCCTTCCTAGTACGATGTTGTAATCGAGGTTTCCATCGATAACTTCAACATCAATTTCTACTATTTTTCCCCCCAGTTCAACTTGCAAGTTACTTAAAATCCCATATGGAGTGTATGTCCATCAATAAAATTCTTTTAATGTCATTAACAATCACGAAAAGGGTGGTGAGCCTAAAGTTTTCCAGCAACTCATTGACATAATACATATAGATGCTCCCTCATCAATTATTGTTAGATGAACAATTTTGTTGAGGGCTTTCACTTGAATGAGGAAATATAGTTGAGGTGGTAACTGAGGTTCATATCCTTTATGATTAAAGGCCACAAGATTGGAATCTGCTGGGTCAATCCCACCTATTGCTAATAATAGAGCCTGCTTCTCGGAGGGGCAATTTTACAATACCTCAAGTGTCGACATAGTGCTGGGCGATTGCACTAGGTGCTCTACTATATTATAATTCTCTATTACTCTAGCACAATGATTAAATGTTGATTTGTGTACTACTCCCTTTGGTGGCTTTATCATAAGCTTAGGAATGATGGGTGGCACAACTTCAGTCGAAGTTGTTGTCAAACTACTATGTTGATCAGTAGCCTTGCTGTTCGACAGCTGTGGATTCTCGTAATCTTTATTCCTTGTCAATATCAAAGCATCATTTTTTTGTTTCGAAATGGACAACATAAGCACTTGGGATGGGGAAGCATTGTCACTACCAACTAGATTGGTCCGTGGGTTTGGAAACAGATCAGTTAATACCACTGAGGTTTTTGAACTCTTAAATATTTTCTTAACTTGTGCTTTATGTGGAAAATCTCTCATCTAATGATCCTCATCACATATCTGACACCCTGAAGGGGGTTTCCTTTGCCCAGAAGTGTTTGTAGAAGATTTTTCAGGAGACGACTCATCCTGCTTCTTATTTTTCCCTTTCATTTTCTTCTTGCCTCCTGGTTGCTTCAGTTCTTTGCCTTTTTCGGTCGACATGACATTAACCTCCGAGGCGAGAAGTTCCTCATTTGCATTTTGACTAGAAACCGTATGGGCTTTCTTCGATGTAGCCTTTGTGGTTTTCATGCTAGTAGTACCTATCACATCATCACCGGCATGAGAGTCTTTGTTTTATTTAGGAGGAGGAGGAACAAAAAATTCTGGTCTAGGAGCATCAAGGATTTTGTCATAGAGCGTGCTAGACTAAGTATAGATCAAGTCTAGATATTGTGCACAAGCAATGACTTGCTCTTCAATGACGACCCCTCCCTTTGCCACATCTTTTGTAATAGAAGGTAACAATCACTTAATAAACCATTCATCTAGTCGCTAATTAGGAACATATGTTTTTACCATTCTACAATGACATCGCCACTCATGAATATGATCAGATATGTGAGTGGTTGTCATTTGCTTGAAATTGGTAAGAAGCTCCATTCTTGTTTCGTACCTTATTGGTAACTGAAAATGGGTTAAAAAGGTCGTGGCAAGGGCACTGAAGTTATCAAATGAAGCTCTAGGCAATTTGATGTACCGTTTCACTGCCAGAATAGTTAACGTTCTCTGAAAAAGGCAAAGCCTAATCGAATCATCATTGGGAGTGTTGGATGAACACCACAGATGAAAGGTCATCACATGATTCGATGGGTCTTCACCCAGATTTCCATTAAATTTAGGAATATCTGGCAGAAGTTTATGAGGAATCACCAGCCACCAAGGGGCATAAGTAATTGGATCTTTTATTAGCCGATTTAGATCCGATAACTCTAAAGTCACCACGAAGGGAAACTATTGATTCAGGTTCGGGGAAGCATACCTAGGATAAGATAGGATTGCCTGAGCAGTGGGTCTTTGCATACCATCATAATGTATTTGATGCTGATAAATTTGGTAAGGCTGATGGGCATAACCATTATGATATGATTGATGTTGACCATTTTGAATATACGGCTGCCCATTGCCTGCAAAGCTTTGTTTCTCAAGGCTTTGCTAAGGAGCCAGTAATCGGTGATTGTGGTTTTGTCATGGAGACAAGAGGTTGTTGTATTACGACCTGAGAAACTTGAGGTTGGTATACAACAGGCAACGCGTGTACTTGCGACACCGTCACAATAGCCGGTGTAGTGTGGATGTTCGACACAGGTAGACTCGTTTGCATTGAGTATACAACTCTTGGTTGTTGAGGTAGTATTGGCACCCAACCACTAGTTGTAATTCCAGCTTGACCCGAATTCTGTTGTGAACTCTCATATGGTTGTTCTCCTGAAGGGGACAATGAAAGGGCATATTGCCCCCCATATGGCAGAAATCCAATGTTCAAAGGTAAGATTGGTCTCTGGAGACTAGACTGCCCAAATTGACACTGTTGTGAAGGATCAATTTGTTGAGACTCAACATAAGAGATTCCAGATATTATTCCGAACGAACAAATGGGAATAGACCATACTGCCAAAATCTTCCTTGGGTGGACTCCATATAGCGGTCGAGAGATATTTGGGATAGATGGCACACCAACGAACATTGTTGGAGTAGTGGCAGGAGGTTCTGCCACTGCTGCATCAAATGACAGAGTCCTAGATGTCGACAGTTGTTCAGACATATCGAGTCTATCCGAAATATTTCCTAGTGATTCTACAGGAACTTGCAATGAAGGGAGACTAACTTCTAATGTAGAAGGATATAGGGTGATCCCAGTTCCAAAATGCAATGGAGTAATAGATGGAAGATCTTCCACAATCTCTTCTATAGCAATCAATCCAGGTGGGAGAGGTAGATTTTCAGGACTGTAAAATATTTCTGGTGCCAAAGAAGGTGTAGACTCTGCAGCAATAGATGTTGGAGGGGTAACACCTTCCTTATCAGCTCTAGACGGAGCTAGTTCAGAAATAGAAGTGTTTAGTGTTACACTAGGATCAGTTCTAATGTCCTCTTATGACTGTGGAACTTCTCCTATAGAGGCAGGCATACCAAAAATGGTTGGAGTAACTGGAGTCTCCGAGGATGTTGGAACACAAGTTTCAAGCAAACCAGGGGAATTTGACCCAATTAAACGAACTCGCTTGGCCTGGAATAATTTCATTTCCAGAGTCGAAGATGGTTGACTTGTTAGTCTCCGCGAACGATGGATTTTCGATTGAATTTCTTCCACCATTGTGGATTAATTGATCAACTCAAAATAAAAGGGGAATACGTGCTTCTGAATTAAATGAATTTTAGACGCTTTGACACAACTTTATTTTTCAATTTTTAAGAGTCAAGAAAAAGCTAAAGATGACTCTAGTCACCTTCAATTTTTAATGAGCCCGAAGTGACAAGTGCTCAGATGGACCTTTTCTTTTAAGGAGTCTGAAAAGGAATGAAAGTGACTACTTTGGAAATCTAGATAGAGGAATTACCAAACCAATCGCAAAACTGTAGAATACTTTTTATGGTATGGAAATCAATCTTCCCAAATGTTGCATTCAGTGCATTGTGATCGATAGGGCAGCAAACACGGCTTCCTAAGCATAAAGGATATAACCTACTGTGGTCTCCCAATATATACTAGATGGTACGTGGGAGCACAAGTCTGTACTGGCACTTGTCATCTCAAAGAGGACGAATCACCCAACCTACGATGAAAGTGATAGTTACCAGGCTTTACGACGTCAGAATACGTCTCTAGCCTAGACTTCTAAATGTTGTGCGTTAGGTTCCAAAGCATTTTTATGTTCATAGAATTTATTTTATAGTTGATCTTTCTTAAGAAGTTTTCCTTTAAGGTTCACCGCGTGATGTAGATATACAATTCCTAAATATGCAATCTAAGATGATAAACAGTCATTTATTCTTCTTTTCACATAAAATCCTAGCTACTAAGGAAAGAGAAATGAATTTCTTTCAACATAGAGCAGAGAACACACACTAGATGCACTGTCCTAAATCAAAATAAACAAGCAGTCTAAATGCAAATGCACATGTATTTGTTTTCTGCTTTCCTAATGTGTTGATGACAAAAATAATGCTAAGTACAAATCTAAATTATCTTTTCTTTCAAAGCGACAGTACTAACAATTTTCTCTTCAAAATACAAAAGGAAGATAAGGATGACACTTTGCGATTCTGAATTGAAAACTGCTTTCGACACTTGAAATACTATTAATTCAAATCAAATACAAGAGTAATAGTGTAATTGACCATCAAGAAGAGTAGAATTATTTTCTTTGATTGAAAACAACACTTGCGACACTTCCAAATCAAAAGACGACAGTTCGATTAAGCTACTTCTTTGTAAAGGGGAATTGTAAATGGAAAAAATACATAAAAACATTCATAATTATTTGTACAATGGAGGCTTAATAATGCAAAGGAAGCGAGTTTCAACAGTGGTATACTGATCACAAACAACAAAACTCCTGAATAAAGCTGAAGAGAGTGAAGAAAAAACCAAAATCTGGAGGTAGAAACAGTCTTATCTGATCATCACACCTGTAACACAAGGAAATAGGGATGCATCTCACCTACTACACACGGGAGGTACGATGCATCCAGATTGCCTAAAGGAGATAGTGCGATGGTCCAGGGACAAGACTTTAACTTGGTTTTTTGGTCACAATGTGCAGCTTAGTTTAGGGATTTAGGCTAAGCTGATGATAGTCAGTAAATACAAAGCATAGGGGCTGATATAATGAGGTTACTTGAGCCACCACCAGGGAAATTAGGATGTTTGCAAATCAATTGTTCAGTTTATAAACAAAACCTGGAGATGGAATGAAGCAACATTGATCTACTTTGCACTTGCATAGAAAATGCAGTTCGAAGGCTAGCTAGCTTAACTTCAGGCTCCATCTGTAGTTTATAAAGCAAACAAATACAAACAAACAAACAAGCTATTCACTCCCCAGTCGAGTCGCCATTTTGTTATCGGGAAATCTAGTGTCCATTCAGACCTGCTAGTCCCACTAAGACGGGTAGTTATCTTAGAAACAAACAAACTAAAGTTACTTATGTTTTCCTTTATGAGAAGTAGATGAGAGAGAAGTAGAGAGTACCAACCTCGGTCTTTTGCTTTTCTCCTTGCTTGTTTCCTCTCCCCTCTGACAGATCTTTACTGCTCCTTCCTTGCTTGTCCCAATTCAAAGAGAAACTGTAAAGTCAAAGTAGCATAATACCATCAAAGCACAAAGATCTAAAATCATAAAAAAAATATAGGACTAGATATATATTGACCACACAAATGCAAATATCAACTCAGACATACAAGAATGTGGAGGAAAACTCAAATAGATTTATTGATAGAAAGAGTAGAAGAGAGGATTACAACCCATTGATCTGACCCAGCGTCATCCTTCCAGCATGAAAGCCCTTCTTCACCTCATGAAAAGCTTAGATCACCCAACACTATGATGTTCCACAAAGAAACCAACAACACTTCCTTACAAAACACAAGATTCTAGCCTCTGGATCTCTGGGATGAGGGATCCATATATAGATGTTTGCAGGTGGGTGAGTAACCTTCTGGGTTTTTGATTAGTGTTATTTCTATGATAGTTCACAATTCCACTTGGATATTTAATGATCTCTTACTCATCCCTAGGCGAATTGAAAGAGGCAAGTGTCATAGGAGAAGTTTCTAGAAGATTCCATGATCATCCACCTTGCAAACTGTCTCTACCATTTGTCTACTCTCACTCATCGCACCCTGCAGAAGCGATTTCCAGTATGCATCGCACTTTTTTCATGTGGCAGGTGAGATGCATCACACCCTTAGCACTAAGCAGTCTATATGGTCCAGGTTTGACCAGTTCTAAGCAGATTTTCATGGAGAACTTTTGGGAGATGATGTAGTAAGCTGACCTTGCTCCTTTAGGGTATGAAGCAACACTTTTAGGGACTTAGAAGCCCTTGGTTCATGGACATATGTGATTGGGGTTACAGTGCCCAAATATGTCTATAACACCCATTCAACGCAAGGCAATCAAAGTTTAATTAATCAACAACACAGGTGAGGCTCATTCAATGCATCGATTTCGATGCTTAATAAAGTTTAACTTGTAGTCCTTGAGAAAAAGTGATAGCTCATTCTTCAACAAAGGAATACAACCCTTAAATAGAGGAATATAACTCTTCTTGATCTAAGCTTGGTTACCATACTCGATTTTCAAGAAAAGTCTCACGCACACTCATTTCAATGCACATGTATAGCAGCCTCAATATACAAGCATCATTATCTTAATTGGGAGAGAGGATAATGAGAGATATTTAATAGAGAATATTGGCAAAGAATAGTGGTAGTACATAGGAGTTAAAGGGAAGAAAATAAAAAAATGGGGGTTGTCTCTGATACAATGTTAGGACAGGAGTAACTCCACGAATTGATTTTTTTCATTTGCATTAAGATAGAATATGACTATATACAAGGAAAGGGATAATATTGGGTTTCATCTCCAAATGTCTCTTCGATTCCAACTTCTCTTATTTTTCTATTTATAATATTTACATAGGATTCCTAATCCCAATGATTAGGTGTTCAACAATAATATTTCTAACTTTAGTTGATAACACAGTAGGAGAAAAGGAACAAAACAAATAATTGATTTGTTGCAAGAAAATATGGTAATCCAAAATGGGTGCCTCAGAACACTTTAGAAATATTTGTTAATATACTCAGAATAACCGTTTTTCATAGCCCTTTGAACTAATCCTATAAATTGATAATAGTATTCAAAATATCCTCAAGATAACTCTATCCAAACTAACCCTTATTGTTGCAAAAATCCTGTAGAAGATCTGAGCACTGGAAAAATAATTGGTGGATACTTCAGAATCCAAATTGTGAAAAAAAACTAACAAAATAGTGATCAACGTCATCCAAAAGCAAATTTTTCAAGGCATTAATGGATTAGCTAGTAGCATGGGTTGACAAAACAGAAGAAAATTCAGTAACAAATATTTTGACAACAATTGTTCAAAACCTTTAACGAAGTGTTTTTTATGCTTCCAATAGAATATCTACATCGATCTTTTCCCTCCCATTCTTCTTAACCTTTGGGGACTTTCTTTACATTTTTTTATTGTTTTTGCTTCTTAGAACTAGACCCAAGGCACTGACTTGAAATTTTTACATTGACGTTAAACTATGATAACAACCAAACTTGTACATTTTTTCCCAAATGCCACAATTTTGTAATGGGAACACACTGGAACTACTAGATAACCCAGTCACGAGCACTACAAAATCATAATACTAGGAGCATTGAAAGATCACCCCAAGTAGGAGATTTATGACATTACAAAAATCAAGAGTGCTTATGAATTTGAACAAAATTTATGGAGTGATAACATCAACTCTATCTAGGGATGTTGTCCCCTCAATGAGGCAACAAAGAACATATAGACTAGGTACCAAATCCATTTGGTTTCTCACAACCTCAACTGAAACATACAACCAACCTATTGCGTAATTGAACCAAAATTGTACATGTTGCAAACTGACTGAGAACTAAATCTGAGGCTGTAGGCTAAAATTAAATTCTAACATGCTAAAATAATGTTAGATTAGATAATACAAAAATGCCAATACAACCAGTCAAGTAGTTTCTCAAATCATGGCTCTTTAAATGTGCCTCAACAAAATCAAAACTAGATAGTGGAGTGGCAAAGAGAACTCATGATTCATTTTGTCTCCATAGAGAAAAAAATGGCTGAAAATTCAAGCTGAAATTTTTTCCATATAAATAGTTACAGGATCATAAAACTCATATTTTGTTTGATGGTGCTCAATATATTTTGTGATTATAATATCTTGTTTAGATTATTCATATGTGCTCTTTTTACCACACCATTTCTCCAACTGCAAATTATCAAACTCATACTCAAAAACATAATTTTCCTCAATAAAAAAAATCAAAGGCAAGCACTATATCCTCTTGTTTCGATAGGAAAGGATTTTCAAAAAGAAATTTTTGACAGTGAAAACGATGGGACTAAATTTGAGCCTCTAAATTTTTAATTTCTTTCTTAATTTTGTTAGCAGATGCTTCTAAGAAATGAATTTTATCCTTGAAAGAATATTTGCATGAACAAAAATACATAGGTAATTTTTTTTGAAAAAATACATGAATCTGATCATCATCACAATTATCCCAATATTCCTTAAAACCTTCAATAGAAATAGGATTTGAAGCATACCCGGTCATCATGATTACTTATGTGACTGGATTACTCATTTAAGCTCGAAATTCTTCAGAAAGTTTAGTTTCCATGAATGTTCCAACTTCTAAATTATCTGGCAATGAAGTCGCCAAGTGAATAATGAAAAACTTGTTTATGGTTGACTACTATTCACCATCAACGATCAGATCTAAATCTATGGCATTCTCTCCAGGGATGATTTAACCTTCATTCCCCGAAAACGATGCTAAAAAAGTTATCACTTAGCTTTAACCCTAGCTGTGAACGGGAATAACTAAGGTAACCTAAAATCAAAATTTTAGGCTGCAGGCTATCCCCTCCAGCCCAGAGAGGGATCTCTCTTACAACTCAATCACCTAGTGTCACCTCAACAACTGGATTTGTTTTCAATATAGTGGCTAGATATTTAGTTAAGTGGTGTTGAAATAGGGTTTGGATGGGCATGAAAGAAATGTTATATTGGGTAATGGAGTCAATATATGAATATAATCTAGAAAATCTCAAGATTGGTGGTATGAACTATGTTTTCGAAAGGCAAGACATATAATTCTTGACTTAGACATATTTTGCAGTACGTTGATTAGAAGCAATAACACATTAATTAAAAGACATCACCAATTATAGTGAATTGTACAATAATATCAAATAGAATGGTGAAGAAATCTGAATGCGATGGACAAAGCATCAATAATGAATAACTTTGTAACCATGGAATCAGAGAAAAAAATAGATGAATTCTAATTCTATAACACTCATTTAGATCTCGAGAAAACACAAATATGGAATACAGACAAAACAAAAAACAATATAAGGATAGATTGTGAAGATATTATAACATGAATCTCTCGAAACAATATATCGAAACCTCTTCTTGAAATTGCTTTCATTAATATTCAAAAAAATATTATACAATAGTCATTCTTCCCTTCATGGACCAACCCTTGTTATGTCTTTTGGAATAGCTTTATATAAAACTATTTACAAACTGAAATCATAATTCTAGGAAGATCAAATTTTAAACTATCTTTAGGAACTATAATTGATCTCTTATCCTAGATGAATATGTATTTACAAAAATAAATATTTAGTGTATTGTCATCTTAAATTTACACCGGCTAAAAACTACTCGAAATAAAAGTGGAACTATAATTGATAACATTGCTAATTGTAGCTGGTGACACTGCTATAGTAAAGGAACAAAATAGATAACTGATTTTTTGCTAGAAAATTTGGTAATCCCCAAACTGGTGCCTCAGAACATTGTTAAAATATTTGTTACTATACTCAAAATAACCTTTCTTCGTATCCCTCTGAACTAATCTTAAGAGATGACAATAATTGTGTGAAATATCCTCCATATAACTCCATCCAAACTAACCCTCTGATCGTTGCAAAAATCCCATATAAAATCTAAGTAGTGGAGAAAAATGCCGAATACTACGGGATCAAAAATGTGAAAAACAATTACAAAATAATTATCAATGTTAGCCAAAACCAAAATTTTCAATGCATTAACAGACTAACTGGTAGTGCGCATTAACAAAACAAACAAAAAATTACTGACAACTAATTTGATAGCGATTGTTCAAAACTCTCCGCAAAGTGGTTTTATTTTTTTGAGAAAGGTTTTTAGCGACAATAACATCAAAATTCATTTCTCGAAGCTTCCAGTAGAATATTTACATTTATATTTTCCCTCCCACTCTTCTTAACCTTGGCCTTAGAAACTTGTTTTACCTTTTTCTGTTGTTTTGGCTTCTTAGAACTCGACCTAAGATACTGATTTGAAATTTTTACATTGACATTAAACTATGATAACAACTAGACCTGTACATTTTTGCCCAAATTCCAACTTTTTGTCATGGGAGCACATTGGCACTATGAGATAACCCAGTCAAGAGCACTAGAAAATCATAAGACCAAGAGTGTTGTGAGATCACCTCAGCTAGGAGCGTTATGAAATTACAAAAATCAAGAGCACTCATGAATTTGAACCAAATTTATGGAGTGATAACACTTTATCTTGTAAATATCTTTGTGTGCCATAAATTTGGATGCTTCATAATTCATTATGAATTCCCTTTTTGAGTTTAATTATGAAAAGGGAATGACAGTTGAATATGTTCAAATCATGTTTTATAACCTTAACCCGATTTTCCTGATTAGGTTGGTGTGTGGATGGAGGTCTTAGTAAAACTAATAATATTTTTTTGTGGTCTATGATGAGACTCTATGGATGTTAAAATCATCCACAAATAAAAAATGTGTGAGGGAACATATCTGAGATATAGAGATACTTTTTAACAAAATTCACCTTTTGGCATATAGAATGGATTTGCTTGATGATTATAGCATCAAGTAGGAAGAGAAGTAGAGACAAATGGAAGCCCTAATTGTTGGGTTGTGTTATATTCTTTCCACATAGACATACTTGGTTTTGGACCCTATGTTAGGTTGGGCAGACCCACCTATGGTTTTGTGCATGATTTTCGCACATGTTTTTTGAACACGATGGTTTTCGGTCCATGGTTTTTGACGCGATGGTTTTTCGGTCCATGGTATTAGATGCTTCGGCATGTATAAATATGTATTGTAACATTGAAAGGAACATAATGAAAAATCAAGCTGGTAGTTCCAGTTTTGGGATCCGGTGGGAAATCTCTGTGTATATGTGTTTTATGTGTTATGCTCTCGCATTTTTATTTTTCATGTGATTTAGAATCCGTATGCAGGTAATTTCTGTACGGGGTTAAAACCTACATTTGGTATCAGAGCTGTTTTGGCTT
>APFE030349758.1:0-20444 GCA_000404065.3 Pinus taeda | reverse complement strand
TTGTCAAAGACAATTTTTAGATTTAGTTAAGGTAAAATGCAATTTCCTCCATTGATGGTGATTCACTAATTCTTTTGTTTTGCATGCACTAGTCTTAGGTTCCTTCCTACACCAATTTGTGTCTTTGATAGATTGACACATTTTCGAGGAAAACCGAAGATGGATTTTGCCAAAATGATGTTTTAACACCTGAAAATGAGTTATAATTCACCCAGGTTGTATGGATCAATTTTTAGAAAATAATTAATAACTCAGCCCTAAATTCATGTAGTTTTCAAATTGCAAACTTTCTCCTGGATTTCCATGTATACGAAGTCTAATATCAAAATTATAAAACATGTGTTCATTCCCAGCATACGAATTTAAGGCGTCAGTTGTTTTCCGAAATTCACTATGGTTTGGGATATACGAGGGGTTCTTTAGGGAAATATTTCTAGAATTTTAGGATCTTGCCTAGATTTGTAAAAAATGCATTTATGTGATTAGCTAATGGTTGTATTGGACCTCTATTGCTAGAAAATTATTTTTCACCTTATTTTTAATGGGTTGGCTTGCCTAACACTACATTTGTATTGTAAATATTTATATAAAGCAAAGTCATGGCTCTTCGAAAAGGAGGGCAGTGATGTTATTCTAAAACTATGATATTGGTTTAGATTGGGGGCCAAATTCATTTTTGGTGTTGGACACTGAGAATCCATGATATAGAAGGATGAATAATATTTTCAGTGCAACAACTTATGGTGAGTTTTACTTTTCATTTTTTATTCAACATGTGACTTTGTTATCTGATTTATTTTAAGAAGCAATAAGCTGGTTAGGAGGCCCCCATCCCAACTTGTTTTCCTCTACCTCGTTTCCCTCTTTCTAGTCCTTCCATTCACCTAGGTTTCATATTTGTTCATAAATGCTTGATATTCTTCATTTGGTATGTTAATCTGCGCTTTTAATTTCAGAGTAGAATATTTCTTGTGCATAATTCATATCCTCCATTTCTCATCTAACTACATATATCTTTGATTTATGTTTGGTCTATATCTAGGATTCTGGATACTCCATAATTGTCTTGGTGTTGAGTTTTTATGGTACATATTATATATTCATAAAAAATGATATCATAACCATTCTTCTAACTTGTTATTATGAGAAGGCCATTGACGAATTGCAACAGGAACAAAATATTCAAGATTTATGCATATTCCTACCCTAAAATCCACTCAAAATCACTAAATACAATGACAAATTTGTAGTGGTTCTGGAATGATAAATTGATGTTTTGTTTGCTGTGAGACAAAAATTATTCAAAAGGTAAGATCTAAAGCAAATTTGTTGACTTATTGCGCGTTGAATGTTTTATATATATTCAAAAAATTATGATCAATTCATTCCCTTATTTATAAGGACTCTTTAAGATCTGAAATAAATAAATTTATTCATTTCCTTAAGATATGAAATACATTTGTGCGCACAAAACTATTTTGAGTGGATTGTACTCTTTAAATACTTTACACATCATTGGGTGGAGACCACACATTATATGGTCATGATGGTTGGAAATATGAAGCATTTTGGTGAATTATAAAGTCTTTTGTTGAATGGATGTATGACCCATATTGTGTGGTCAAATTAAACTATAAGTTGCAAAGTTTGTAATATTGTTCTTGATTTTTTTGGCTTTACAAATTTAGACTAGAGTTTATATATATATTCAAACCAAAATGCTTCATATCTTTAGTGCATACCCTGTATTTTTTTCAAAGTTTGGTCACAAGCATGTATCATCTCCAAGAAACCATCAACAACACCACATAGTATTTTCCTTATGCCTTTTCCAGAAGAATAGTGACAACATAATCTTTCAAGAATTTATATCTGACCAGGGAAGTAAGTTAATCAATATTGACTTATTTTTTTAATAAGCTTTGGACTAGTATGGAAGTCTGAGTGATTATCTTCTTTGATCCTTTTGTTTGATTTGATTGATTGATATGCGTTTGGAAAAAGTATTATACCAATATTTTTTGAGGATTTATTGGTATTTCATCATTGTTTATTCCAACTTGGTTTTTATGTTAAGAGTGTTGTTATGTCATTCCTGTTGCAAATGTTTCTTTTGGATTGAAACACTGTTTTGGACCTTTGGTTTGAGGCATCTCTCGATTTGAAGAAGTAGAACAAAGAATGCTTTTCTCTCTTTATGTAAGATCACATATTTGATTCCTACACTAGGAGCACAACACTTTTCTTTTGGATGTACGGGGAAAGTGAAAAATTGCAGTACTGCAAGAGCTCAAGGAGTGAACAGTTTCTAGGAAAATTAGGGTTTTGTTTTGCAGGTTTGGTGAAGGCTTTGTCTGTCATTTCCAATGTTGTGTATCAATGCCCAAGAAACTCATATTGAAATTAAATTTTGGTCCATTAAGACACCATCTACTGCACCCAACACTTTGGTGTCGTTGTTGGGGAGGTGCTTAGGGGATTGACCTTAGTGACTTGCTCTAATTTGGTTTTCTTTTTCACCTAGTTTTTCTTGCAATTTTTTGTTTCTATCATACACATTTTTAAACTTTTTTCTTCTGTTTAGTAAGAACCCCCCCATATACTCATGAATGTGATGAAAAAATATAAAATCTTCTTGAACAAATATATGGTATTTGGAGGAATCTTTCAATGAGGAGTTTTGATGTTGCTACAGAGATATAAAAATCATCCAATGAAGAACTTATGAGTGCATAAATCAATATTTTTCTTAAAAAATTTAAAAATGATGTTATTTGTTCTCTTCGTTTAGAATTGGGTGATTCACAAGAAGAGTGAAAGCAGGATAAAATTGAAGAACCACTGTTGATATTTTAAGTTATTAAGTTAATGTAATGATTTAGTCTTAAGTTATTTATAGTTTACATAATTATTATAGAAAAATATATTAAAAAATGAAAGTTAAGTTGTATTTAAAAATTCCAACTAAATAAATATATATTTAAAATTATTGAAATTAGAAATTATTGAAATTGGCTTAGTCATATGTATTTAAATAATAGTATAAGTTTAAATGATTTCTAATTAACTATTCAAAATTTAAAAATATTTATATTTTTTCAACTTAGCTTTCATATTGTATTAAAAATTCTTAGCTTTTGTAAATTTGGGATTGTCAAATTCTTTGTTAATGATTAGATAATTCCTAGATGCAAGTGGGTACATAGAGTATCTCCACGGAGATGACATACAAGGATGTGCATATAAATTGAAATATATATATGTCAAAATTATGGAAAATGATGCATATAAATAAAAAATATATAGTGATCCAGGTGGATATTGGTTGCCACCTGCCAATTTCACTTGGACCCCCACCAATTCTTCTTTCAGTTTTTCAGTTTCCTTAATTGTAGCATAGTTTACTATTTTTAGAAGTTTTTCGGGTCCTAAAACTTTCGGAGCCATTTTGAGGCCCTAAACGACGTTTTTTTGAAATCTATCGCCAATGACCTTTTGTCTTATATCATCTTTTTTTTCATATTCCTCAGGGAGATCTTTCCAATGGGTTATCATGCATGTCAAACGAAGATAATATGACCAAGTCGTGACCCCGAGAAGTTCGATGTCCAACTCACCCCAACAGGGTCCATAAACTCTTGGTGTTACATCTCCTCGGGTTAGGTTTTTGGTTGTTTAGGGTTTTCTCTTATTGTTCAATAATAAAAAGGCCCTTGACCATCATTGTAAGGGAGTTCAGAGGCATGTAGCTGCCACATCTCTTCTCAGAGATAAGTTACCATCGCCCGAGCTAGTTTATTTCCATTTCTGTTTGTAAGCATATTTCAGTATTCTCCATTAATAAAATGAAGTATTATTTCTGTTGTATCTTTGTATTTGTGTTTATTTTTGTACTTTATTGCGTTCATTTTTAAATCCAGATCAATGGTATCAGAGTGGTATGCACTTTCTCTGTTTTTCCCTGCATGTCCCCAAAGAGGTTGGGATATAAGGAGTCAGGGCTTGAACTAGTTGAACCTTTGCAACACCAACCTCACAAATCCCAATGGCCTCCCATGGTAGATGAAAAGAATGACGACAGGGTAGGAGATCCTATCAAAATATTGCTCAAAGTGGCCCTCGAGCGACAAAGTAACGCGATGATGGACAACTTTGCCCAGATCCTTCAGCAGCTACCTAGAGGCGACACATCTACTTTCAGCAGCTACTCTGGAAGTGCCACACCCTTTAAGGTACAAGTTAACTTTGAAATTCCCATATTTGAGGGTCATATAAATGCGGACGTCATAGATAAATGGTTAAATATGCTAGAAGGGTATTTTTTTGTTCATGAGTTTTTGCGTGGGAAAAGATTACTTTCGCTCTTCTTAAAGCCACCCCCAAGTCAAGGACTAGTGGGAAACCTACTGCGAGCAAAAGGATGAAAGTACGGCCTCACTATTTTCAATAGAACCCACTTGGAATTCATTCAAGGCTGCCATGAAGGATCAGTAATACTTTGTCGGAAGCTATAAGGATCAATACATAAAGTGGACCATGCTGCAGCAGGGAAGGGACAAAGACGTTCCGAAGTTTACCAATATTTTTCATACCCTTTGCACAAAGTTGGGTATTAAGGACTTGGAGTAGCATTTGGTACTCAAATATCGATGCTTCCTACAGAAGTATGTCTAGGATGAAATAGAATTCCTGAACATCTCCTTGCTTAGCAAGACATACTGATATGCCGTCGAGATCGAGCAAAATTTTAAACAGAAGAAATGAGACTTTGGATCTACAAATTTGAAGCAGGGGAAAGGTGTCCCCAAACTGTAGAGTAAAGGAAAAAGCCAAGGCGGGGCAGCTTAGGACAACTCACCAAAGCCACAAGCAAAGAACAGTGCCGAAAGCTGAAAAAGGACATGGGAAAGTGGTGTGAGTTCCATAAAAGCGGAAAGCTCCACTCACAACAAAAGTGAGTGTCGAGCTAAGCAGTCACTGGTGGTCAGGCTAAAGGCTTCAGAATTAGATGCATGTTCCAACTCTGAGTCAGAACTCGACAAGGGGAATAGAGGATAGAGGATAGACCAATATTGGAAACTTGTCATCCATTATATTATCAATTGGTGTGTTTTATAGTCTACCCTCTCGCCCTTTCTTGAGTTTTCTTGATTATAACCTATATTGCTTTCTCTGTCTACCCCTATATTTTTATCCCTCCTCCTTTCTATTTTTATTTGATCTCCTTTATCCCCATTTTCCTTCTCCCTTCTCTATTTCCCTTTATTTTCACATATTTTCTTTTCTAATATATGGTCCTTCTTCAATTTTTAGTCTTTTCCCACCCCACACCAAAACACCCTTGGTAGACTATATTTTAAACCTCACCCCCCAACCTACCCAGCTCCCTTATTTATCTATATTCTCCCCCCTCCTTTTATATAATATTTACTTTTAATTTATTGCCTTTATTAAATTTATTTTATCATTAACATTTGATATAACTTTTACCCCATTTCCCCCTTTCCTTCTCTATTCCAACAAATTTTTTCTTCATAGTTATTTTTGTTTTTGTATAATTATGTTTTAATTCAATATTTTAATAACTTACCCTCCCTCCCTCTTTTTTAATTTGTAGTACATATTTTTAAATTTCACCCTCATTAGATTACTTTCATTTTATTACATCAAACCCTTTTACCTTTGGCCCTCCTTAGATTTTAATTTTATTTTCCTCAATGTTTATATCTCTTTTTATTTTATTTATTGTCATCTCATCACTCGGCTCACAATACCAATTTACTTATTAATAATTATGCTAATAAATGTATCTCTTTCAGATTTGAGCTTCAAATTTTTAATTTAATTATAAAAAATTATTAAGTGGATGATAGGGATTTCACCTCCATAGAATATTTTAAAATATTCTTAGTAATTACATAAATCAAAAGTAGACATTTATTTTCAAAGTAGCTACTCTTTTTTTTCCCTTTTAGGTAAATTCATTAATTAAAAGAAATGTAACATAAACCTATCTTATATGAAATGAGTTATGGTTTTTTTGGCATGTGGTATTGATTAGCCATTGTATTGGTTGATGGTATCATAATAAAGTCTATAATCTCCATAACAAAGTGGGATCAATATAGATGGTTAAGAATCTTGTACAAGTTTTTTTCTAAAGATATTTGTGTTTAATATATATATTATTTCTATTATTAATAATAATAGTAATTATTTTAAATAAAGTTATAATTAAGTTATTTCTTATAATTTTTTTAACTTTAGTAACTTAAGATGTATAATGAAGTAAATGGATTTCCACGTTGACCATTATTAGTTTTGCATTGGCCATGGCAAGTTATAAGGTTTAACTTTATAAATAATTAAAAAAATATTACTAGTCTCTCTAGGTAAGACTGTAGAAATGGAAAATCATAAGGTTTAAATTTATAAATAATTGAAAAAATATTACTAGTTTCTCTCTAGATGAGGCTCTAGAAATGGATTTTCCTTGTTGACTACTATTAATTTTACATTGGCCATGACAAATTATAAAATTTAACTTTATAAATAATTAAAATATTTTTTATTTTAATTTAAAAAAAATAATTTGTTAACATTTCACTAGCTTAAAACTTTCTTTATCTTATTTTAGTGTTCCTGACATCTTTTTCATGTTACCTATGAAATTTTCTCACTGTGAGAACTCATAGGTTTTCATAGAAATATTGTAACGCTAGCAAACAAAATTGATTTGATAGACATATATAAACATATATTACTAATCTTATTAAACAAATTGATAAAAGTTACTACACAGAAAATGGAGACCTGAGACCCATTAATTGTCATGAGACCAATTTCTGCCTTCATGGGGCATGCTTGGAGATCATTTGTGAGAAACAACATTAGTATATGCTAATGCTTTCAGTGGGCAATTCTACAGTAAGTTATAGTGCTATGTAACTTTTAAGAAGTTGGTCTCCAAGATGTTTGGCAAAGCTTAGTGATGTAGTACGCTCCAATACAACACACTATAAAACACGGCCAAGTGTCAGAATTTCTAGTGGCATAATTTTTGTTATGGGAATATTTGAAACTTGTAACTGGAATATATACTTGATGTCTTATAACTGGAATATCTACTTGATTTATGTTCAATGATTTTACATTGCAGCATACATCTCACTCAATTTTTAGAGTACAGGTCTTCATGGCCCAACTGAACTGCAAGCGAGCTTCTCTGTTTTACAAGTATGAATGTAATTCTAAAGTAGAAATGGCACTTAAATCTATCTAAAATTGTGATGTCTTATAACTGGAATATCTACTTGATTTATGTTAGATGATTCAACATTGGAGCATACATCTCACTCAATTTTTAGAGTAGAGATCTTCATGGCCCAGCTGAAGTGCAAGCGAGCTTCTTTGTTTTACAAGTATCAATGTAATTCTATAGCAGAAATGGCACTTAAATATGTCTAAAATTGTTAAAAATCGAAAACCACAGAATGATTTTCTAAGTAGATTCAAATTCGAGATAGATCATGGATTAAATTTGAATAACCCTACATACATTAGAGTTCACGACTTTTGACTGAAATATCGTTGCAATCTTCACTAGTCACTGATTTCAAATCCACCATTATTACCATAAACATAGCTATTTGCATCACACTACAGACATTAGCTGGAGGTGCATGTAAATTTAGGAAAGGAAGAGTGTTCGCATCTTAATTCAATTTCCTTAAATGATCTGAAGGATTATTTGCAAATTAGATTTTAAAATTGGAAATATAGATTTTTGAGCTGTGAAACCAAAAATATGAATATTAGAGGCCTAAGTGTTAATTTAATTTTAAAGATTGTAAAACATGTTTCCATATTTACATTAGGTAAATCTTTTGTTTAATTGAAAAAAAAAACTCTTTTATCTTTTCATAAAATAAATTAATAATTAATATTTTTTATATGTAATGAAGTAGAAATTATATGGATGTATAGGCAACATAGTAGCATAGTTGATTTCATAGCTTTTAATTCACAAAAATATAATTGATTTTTTAGTTTTTAATTTGCAAGAAACATAATTGAAAATGTAAGAAACACACATGCAACAACTAAACCTTTGAATGTCAAAACAAAATAATATTTTTTGCATAATACTCATTATCTATGGATCCATGGATTTGGATCAAGGATTTGGATTACACGCTTAAATAGAATTTGATAATGATTTGATGAAGGATTTGGATTATATGCTTGATTAGACTTTCATAATGATTTGATGAGAAGTTCTTACATATCTAATGGTTCATGATGATTTAGTTTTGTAAACCAACTTAGATCCATCTTAACCTAGGATCTATCAAGCCCCGAGAGGGATTAAATATCTCGAGGTGCAAACTTTTTTTTGAGTGCAAAACTTGAGGAAATGTTTGCACCTTGAGAGATTTGATCCCTCTAGAATCTTGATAGATCTGAAGTTAAGATGGATCTATGCTGGTTTCAGTCGTGTGGAGTCATACAAAATTTGTTGAACATATAATTATTTTGATTATTTTAAATATGCTACATATGTTTAATAGGTCAATTTAACTTTAACTTTGTTTAAGTTTGTTAATATGAGAGAGACTCTTAGTAACATGAATGATGAAAAATGATGAAATAAAATGTTCAAGTGCAAAGTGACAATGTAAGAATCTTGAACAATAGAAAATTTGAATGATAAGAATATAGTGAATTACGAACAATTTATAGTTTTAAGAAGAAGACATTTTGGGTAAGAGAACATTTTATTTAAGATAAAAATTCAAGTATTGTAAAAATGGTTGAATTATTGTAACAAATAAATCAATTCACTTCATGAATAATGTTTATGTGTGCACACTGAGAGAGAGTTTTCATGTTTTGGGGATGAGGAAGAGATATAGATATGAGAGAGAAGTGTTGAGAGAGAAGGGAAAGAGAGAGAAAGGGAGTGGAAAAAGGATGGAGAGAGAGATATATAGATAGATGTGGAGAGAGAGTGTGTATGTTTGGGGGGTGATATAAAGAGATAAAGAAGGAGAGAAAATTGGAGATAGAGATATAGATGGAGGGGGAAGAGATGTGCTTACACTAAAATAAATGCACATTATTAATCTAATTACTTTGAAATTAATGTAAATCACACATCTAGTTGTATCAAATCAGAAATCAACATCTACACTAAAATCAATGCATCTGTCTCTCTCCCCCCACTCTATTCCTCTTGCATCTCACTCTCTCTCTTAAATATGATCCCATTGTATTATATTTTAAAAAGTATCTAAATTAAAAATATATATAATTGATTGTTAAATATTAAATATATATTTTGGATCAATCATGTCAAAGAAAATACAATAATAAAAGACTTAAAAGAATTATGCACTTTCTTTCCTCGATCATTGTTAGTAACTTTGTTTTCTCTCTCTACTTTGATCCTTGGTTAAAATGCATCTATCCTCTCTATGGGGATATTTTTAGTACTCGTGAGGATGGAGGGTTTAGATATACCTCAATAGTAATTATAATCTTTTTCATTTTAGATTTAATTAAAAAATGTTATCAAATTAAATTAAAATAAAGTATTTGCAAAATATTTTGATTTTGAAATAAGTTATGGTTTTTTGGCATATGGTATTGATAAGCCATGGTATTGGCCCATGATATTGTAATTGAATAATTAAAAGCCTAGATCTATAACATAATAATCAAAAGCATATATGGCCCATAGTATTGATAAACCATGGTGTTATCCCATGGCATTATGATGTTCTTCCCTCATCTCCCTCTCTCCCTCTCTCTCTCTATCTTTCTCTTCTGGGTATAATCTTGTTATATTGTAAAATATTAAATTTTTATCACTTATTAATTAAATTTAAAGATGTTTATGCAATCATTATTTTAATTTATATGTTGAAATGGATGTTAATTTTTAAGTAATATTTATATGTCATATATTATTTTAATTTATATGGTAAAATAGGTGTTAATTTATAAGTACTATTTATATGTTATATGTTTTAATGTGATATGTATATTTACGTCGTAAGACATTCCCTTTGAGAAGTATTTCACACCTGTCATCATTCTGAACCATTGGATTATATCGTAGACTATTGGAGAATGTCAAATCATTGGATTGAAGGTGGTTGGAAGGGTTTCTGAGATGGTTGTTCCCATACCCGTTATGTTGGTTAATCAAGGTTCTAGATGCAAACCCATTTGAACCCATTCTACTATGAAAACCCATGCCATGCATTGCTTCTCTATGCCTCTTATCTGTAAGTTTAACTCGTAAGTTATTTATTTTCATTTAAGGTTGTAGAAATTTTCAAACCCATCTCACCCTAATACATGTTTAGCTTCCTTCAGAAGAACATAGTAGATAGCTCAGAGTTTCTTAGAGGCATAGTCCTTTGCATTACAGGTTTCCCTCTTTAATGTTTTTAGAGAGAGGCATTTTCGTTTGACTCTTTAGTTATTAATTACATAAGAAACATTATTTTGTGTGATTATATTGAAGAATATTAGTCATGGTAGACAGGAGCCGAGGCTATGTTTTCTGATTTGGCACACTTCTCAGAGTTGTGAATTAAGGTGACCAAATGTCTTTGGTTCCATGACTAAAAAAAAGTTTTCATCTTTATATTGGTTAAACAATGTTCTGAAGGCAAAACCATTCTTCATATTCTGTCATGCAAATCCATGTGATTTGTTGTGTCTCTATGCCTCCTATCTGCTTTAACGGGTAAGTTTTTTTGTTTACCTTTAAGGTTGTCGATATTTTCTCAACTTTTTTACCTTGAGTTGAGGTTAATTAATCCTTACTCCGTTGTTTGAGCACTAGGGTTATTTCAAGATGAGTGTTATAAGGGGAAAAATTCTTACCCATTCTATAGGTACAATGCCCTTTGTTAAATTTGTGGCTAAGGTTTTCAGAGCCATCTGAGCCTATTGCATGTTTAATATCCTTTGTAAGAACAAAGTGGATCGCTGAGAGTCTTTTAGAGGCATAGTCTTTTGCATTACAGATTTGTCTTTTTTTTTTTAACTTTCTATAAATCACCTATGAGAAAAGGATCCAAGCTAGTCTAGCTTATTAGTATGTCTTACAAAATCTTTAAAAAGTTAAATTAATGTTTTCAGCAAATGATTGTCAAGGCTTACAAAATTCCCTTATAGGAATCTTTTCAAATGGATGTGATTATTTATGTAAGATATTTAGTACTCTACAAAAAAAAAATTGAGAGAGTGGATGCTAATATAATTGAATCATGTAGTATAACATAGGGGGGATAATATGGGGTACAAAGAGACGTACCGAAGGGAATAATGTAATAATTAGATGGGCTACAGTAATAAATAAGCTGGTTAACCCATATTATCTAAGTGACCATAAGTAGTTAGCAATAATGTAATAAGCTCATGGAATTAGATAGATGGTATTCAGGGAACCATGGTAATGACCCATGGTATTGTATGTATGAGACCTATATAGAGGCTAGAGACTCCCCATTGAGAGAGGTCAAGGATTATTGTATGAATAGGTGTACGGATTATGGAGTGTTCTCCTTCATTAAGGAGTGAATGTATGGTATTGCCCTACCTTAAGGGTTCTATTAATAAAGTGAAGCATTGCTATCTATTTATATCTTATTATTTCTTGGGTATATTTGTATTCTTATATATTTTCGGGTTAGATCTATAAAAAGTGGTATCAGAGAACTTTCTTGGGCAAAGAAGAATTTTTATTATTATGTTGCAGGAACTTTTTGGGGCAACAACTTTGAAGATCAGATTTGTATGTTATGGTGCAATATTTGCATAATCTAATTGCAGATCTGGGTTCTTTGCAAAAAAATACCAAATTTGAAAAACCAATCGGCCAAATCAGAGTTCGGATGAGGGAGTTAGCGCTGATTTAAATATCAGCTATGTTGCAGACATTTTTAGGGGCGAAGAGCTTTTGGATCAGATATATATGTTTTGGAGCAAAATCTGCAAAATCTAATTCCATATCTGAGTTTTTTTGTGATAAAACCCAATCTAAAAAAATAAAAATTAAAATTAAAATTAAAAATTAAAAAAAAGAGAGAGAAAAGAAAAGAAAAGCTAAAATCGACCGAATTAGAATCCGAATGAGGGAGATATCACTGATTTAAAATCAACTGTTCTGTAAATGTTTTTCGGGGCGGTGAGTTTGCAGATCAGATCTGTACGTTCTGGTGGAAAATCTATAGAATTTAATTGCAGATCTGAGTTTTTGGTAAAAAATACCGAATTTGAAAAAAACAATCGGCCGAATCCGAGTCTAGATGAGGGAGATATCGCTAAATCAATTGTGATGTAGACATTTTTAGGGTTTGCGAGTTTGCAGATAAGATTGATATGTTCTGGGGCAATATTTGCATAATATAATTGTAGATCAGGTTTCTTTGTGAAAATATACCCAATTTCCAAAAAAAATTCAGTCGAATCAGAGTACAGATGAGGTAGATATCGCTGATTTAAAATCAAATCTTTTTCAAAAAAAATTGTGAAGGCGAGATAGCTGCAGTGCGAATCTGAAATTCCAGTTCTTAGATTGAAATTTGATGAAGATGTACAAATTTCATGGCTCTAATCTGGAAATATGGCTGGCACAAATGAAAGAATATTTCACTTTGAATCACATCGTAGATGATGAAACTAAACTACGTGTGGCATCCATTTACTTGTAGCAAGAAAGATGGCAATGGTGGTAGTCGCATTCTAAATGTTATCCAAGGAAAATTACTTGGGAGATGCTCGCAAACTCCATTTGTGGCCGCTTTCACCCTAAATCTAATTTTTTGGATCCTCTTACTAAGCTCAGACAGACAAGCACACAACCTAGCAAAGATTTTATTTTTACAAGAAGGAAGGAAACCAAGAAACCTAAAGGGTTGTTTTCTATTGGTATCTCCTTATTGCAGATTCATGGATGTATTCAGAAGGAGAAGATCATTGTGTCTATAAATCCTAGCTGCAAGCATCATTTTATCAATGTTAATTTGGCAAAAAATTGCAAGTTTCAAGAAAACACATTGAACACACAGGTTGATGATGAGGATGTTCAAGTTTATAAAGATTTGAAGCTTTCTATGGATAAGTATGTGTTGCATTGTGATTTTTATATTTCAGATATGGATAACATGGATGTTGTTTTGAGATATCCTTGGATGGAATCTGTGGGTACTATTAATATTAATATCCAGAAGAAATTCATGAAACTCTGGTATAAAAAGAAGAAAATAACATTATAGGATATTTCTATTAAGACACAAGCAAAGACTATTGAAGCATAAGCACAAATCTTTAATGACACTGAGACATCATATGATGAGCCTTTAATGGTCAATAACCAAACACAAACATCAAACTAGATACCAGAAAAACAAGGAGAATCCAAGGAGGCTGAAGCAAAAAATGTTACAGGTACTGATACATCAGATGAAGACTCAGCAGTTGAAGTAATATTGGAAGATAAGAAACAACAGTACGCACCACAACATGTGCCAGCTACCAATCAGGCTCCATTAGGTGGTGAATTAAAGAAAAAGACACCGTTTGTTAAAACTTCAGCGTATCACCACCCATGTCACCCCACAAGAAAACAACCAACAAGATGGAAATGAATTATCCCCAAGGACAATAACCCTTGCATGATAGATAGAGAGGGGCAACGATCCACCTACTACACATCAACATAAAAAGAGCTTAAACAAATGGATGGCACTACAACTGAAACCAAAATCTCTTTAGCTCTTAATTACAAAAGAAATTTTATTGTCTGTGCTTATATTGAAGAATATTAGGGATGATTGGTAGGTGATAAGTCTATGTTTGTTGATTTAGGACACTTCTCATAGATGGCAATGAAGGTGAGAAAATGTATTTGGTTCCACTACACTTAAATCCAACAAGAAATAATCAATTTAAAATATGGTATGTAATGACAGATAGTTTTCGTAGGAGTTCTCTATCCTTGTTTGATTCTCCCCTACATGGGGGAGGTTGCATTTATTTCCCAACTCAAAGAGGACATACAGAGCAACTTCTATATGCTGGTACTAGGTGAGCACATTTTCATCAAGATAGCATATAAGTCCATTATGCCTTGAAGATATTGAAAAGCTGGGAAGTTGTATTTTATATAACAAAGGAGCATAGAATATGCTTTTTCACTGAATTGGACAGACTTGTAGACTTTTGAAACAATTTGGTCATATTAGGGTCATCAACACTTCCAAAGTTTCTTTTCTAACAAGAATTTTGAATCAAAAACTAGGACACTTGTATGAGTGTTAATCTAAAAATGAATTATATGTAAAAGTTGAATTATGGCCAAGTTTCATAGTGGCTAACTTGGCAGCAATAGTGGGAAGTCAGGAAGTCATCTCATATACCTTTTCAATAATGAATCTATACTCATGCTTGATTTTTCTTCCATGGGTGTAAGTTATGCACACCTCAAAAGCTAATGTATGGTAAAATATACATTACATAAATAAATGGGATTCTCATGTGCATCTACTTGGCACTCACCATCGACTTTAGATATAAATATATTATTGGTCATGCCTATGGTATCTTCCTCAGTCCTCTTTGCCTTTCATTATTGTTACTGAGATTTGTTGTTATCAAACTGATTATTTTGCTTGATTTAAAGGTCTTGTTGTGACAACAGTCATGTTTGCAGAATTTATACAGAAGGAGAGCGATCAGATGTGTGGTACGCATGCAGTTTCTTAACAAAAATTGTAGACATCCCAGTGAAATTCTCAGTATTCCCCACATTTCTCTAATTGAAGCCGATATGATTTACTATGTCTGAGAAGCATCCATGATTTTAAGAAATAACCAATGAAACCAATAGTCCCACATATCAGTTGGAGTGACATGCTTCATATATTTCAGAGATATCCAAAACCTTGTAGAAATAATTTTCCCCCGTACTGAAATATACTCGAGAAGTGTTGGCAAGGTGCAAGGATAGGATCAAGGAAGACCATGTAAATTTATGTCATTCTCAAGCTTGTTTTGAGGAGGCATGCATATGTTTATTTCATAGGAGGAAATCTATCTTCCTTCCAAGCTTGGTTTCAGGAGGCATAAGCATGGTTATTTAAAATAGCACACACATATCCATTATACTACCTAATTGTATTTATTTACCACTAAGACATTCAAATTCATACATCAACGGTTAAAATTCATCACGATAGGCTTCTGGGTGTTTTTTGAATCTTTTTCTATTTCCTCGAATGAAATTTTAGTGCAAGTAATATTGCCAAAAAATGTTAGTGTGAGATGTAGTAATGGGTGTGGTAATGTCTCTGATGAGGATTCAAGAATATTCGACCTAACTGCCTTATTTAGCAACATGTCAATCGTCGCGAGCACTTCTATGGTCTCATTCCAAGGTACCCATTTCTCCACAAAAACTCTTGGGGGATTAAAATAAACTAAATGCTTCCATATATATCAGATCCTACACGAGATAATTTAATGATACTTAATTTTAGCATTTCTTTAATCTGAACGCAATTCAATCCTGAGTTGAGCTAGGACTGAAAAATGTCTTGTGGTATACAAGTAGGATATGAATTGATTTTAGCATTTATTTTATCTGAACCAAAATCAATCCTGACTTAAGATGATACCGAAAAAGGTCTCGTGCATATATAAGTAGGATATGAATTGAAAACACACACTCTCTCTCTAGAAATATAGATAGAGTTATCAATAACCTGCATATTCAGTCAAGATTTAGAATGTACCCCACTTTTATATACATGTGTGAAAACTATCATCGCAAATACAGACAAAGTTATCAATCACCTACATATTCAGTGAGGCTTTAGAATGAACCTCACTATTATATACATGTGTGCACATTGTAATTCCATTTTCCTTTCTTCAATCTTTAGGCACCATAATAAGCTCCCCCAAAAAGAAAACTAATTTTGTAAAGAATAATTATTTTCATACTAGTATGGTAGGGTTCTAATTACTTATTTCCTTTTTCTAGCATTTATATGATGCCATGATAATATAATATGGATAATTTTCTCATTCTCCAATGAATGATCACGGATATTAAGTCAGTGGGACTAAAAGATTACTTCCAATGTCATTCGTTGTGTGAATGCTAAGGAAACTGTTATAGCTACCATGATAACAACATGGAAATGTCTAATAATAGAACTAAAAGAAGCTAATATATTCCAAGAAAGAGAATGGCAAAGACAAACAATGAATATATAGTGAAATCTCCATAAGAACATGTCAAGTGGTTATGGAACTAGAAGTTGAGGCTGGAAGAGAGGGGACGGGAGAGGAGAGGTGTCGACATGCAAGCCCTCAATCATTGTGAAGGATCTGATGCATTTTCTGAGAGGGTCATTAGGATAGTGCATGGGGTTTATGGAGGTTGACTTCGTAATCCAAGGATGGAACCTAGGAGGAGCCTTAGATTGAGGAGACCCATCTTTGCTGACACAAGGCTAGGAGGAAGAAACAGCAAATAGAATATTGGTTTCATGGTAGAGTTTGGAGAGTCATATTTTATGCTAAGGTAGTTTTTCTCTAGCATTGGGCCTTCTTAGAGTTTCTCTATTTGATGATCTAATGAAGTCTATCTTAAGCTCTAGGGTGGGAGCTCCTCAAAAGTGTCTTGAAAGTAGAACAAGGATGAAGAAGGGGGGGCGGGCGCTGGTATGGAGGGGGATGAAGAAGGATTAGAGGATTCTTGATAGAGGCATGCACCAATGATTTTGATGTATAGATTATATACCTAAGAATCTCCATTAGGAAAGAGCTAAATATCTCTATTTTGGATAATGAAATTTTTTGAAGAGGGTGCCACTCAGATCCTAGTAGAGGCATTAAAAATTCTCTTTGATCTTGTAGAAATGTAACATTTAAAGGCTAGCAGATCCTTCGACTTAGCCTCTTACAAGTGGGAAATTTGATAGATCTTATCTAAGCAATGGAGGTCATGATTGCTCTTTATCCAAAGCTAATGGGAGCCCACACAAAACTAATCTAGGGGGAACTTGAGGGCATGCATCTATTTTTCTAAATGCTTTGGACTTGTTGATGCTTTAGCAGATTAAATTTCTATTTAATAGCTCACAACCTTATTTATCTTTTAATCTCTTTCTGTTGGACTGATTGTCTATGGTTTTGACAAATTGTGTGTCAGGTAATCCCTAAAGGCTAAAAGAGACAAAATATTCTAACTACATTATTTTGTTTTTTATTATTATAGGGGTTGTCCATAGGCTAAATATTCTTGCAGTATTGATGCAGAAGCATCTAACCCCCCCAATCAAACAAAATAATCCAAAGCAGACCTTGACCATTGAGCTAAACAAGGGGACTTTTTGTTTAAAACATAGATTAAATGATGGAATGGATAAGTCTCTAGAAGAATTAATTAAATGTAATCTGCCATATGTATTCTATAGCAAGCTTTAGGGCCTTAGTTGAGAGATTTGAGGAAAGGATGTGATTGGATTCTTTACAATGATCTGATCCAATGTTTCCATATAAATATATGTGCGATGAACCTGCATGTTCTATAAATATATGTAAGCCTACAGACAGGAAAAGAAGAAAAGAGGCCACGAATAGTTGAGGATCAGGCTTCTATGAGATATAGAGAGTCTTAGTCTATAATCATTGTGTATTTTTATAAATGCAAAGTTTGGTTTCGACCCTGGAGAAGTGTATTTCGAGTGTTGAAATTGTTATGAATTGGAATTCTGCAATAATTATATGTAGGCAGAGTCAAGGCGAAGCATAGAGAGGAGAATGATTTAGAAAATTTGTAAGTGATCATCAAATCCAATTGAAACATCAGAGAAGTGATCTGGAGAGGAAGAGAAGTTGATAGCTCAAGAAGTCGAGTTTAGAAGAGTAGTTAAGCAGTGGAAACATAAGACCCAAAACCTTTGAAGAAACCCTTTGAGGAGAAGCTAAACCATGGGAAGCTGAAGACTTAGTGGAAAAAAACTAAGCAAACAAAAGAGTGATGCAGTAAGTTATCAAGTGCACAAGAGCCATTTGATCACATGGATCAACGGTCCAGATGATTTTGCTAAAGAGCAAGGCGAAACATTGCATCAGCAGAATTCTTTATGGAGATTAGGTCTCGCAACCCAAAATCCAGTTTACACTGAAAATTAGTGCAAAACAGAGTTCGAGTTGAGTTCCAGATGTGAAATATTATAGCAGCCAATTGATAGCCTTATCGGGCCCAGAGAACTGGTCAGATCGGTAGTTTGAAGAAGTCAAGGCCTAATGTGAAGGAACGTCGATACACCGAAAGAGATGAAGTGCTAATCGACGATCAGAGGCATAGGAAGATCAAGAATTGGCATTGGAAAGAGGCTTGCGATAATGTAAAGGCCCGATGGATGAACAGACCTAACATCACTTTGAGCTATAGTGTATAAGCTTTTAAGTCCACTTTATATTGGTTCGGGTAGAAGGTTAAGGTAAATCCTTTGTATATTTTTAAAGAGTTGTGTGAGTGTTTAAAAGCTTGAACATATAATTAAAGACTCCAATAGTCACATATCGGAGTCAGAGGGGTGATGAACCACATATGTGGTAAGGCCAGTTGAAATAGCCGATAGTGATTGCGATGAAGTTAAACCTCAAAATATGTGTTGAAGCTGTACGGAAAATAGAAAGGGGTATATTTGCATATTTTTTCTTTGTAAATGTATTTATAAGGAAATTGCACGAGTGAAGGTTATTGTGTATAAATATATATATTAACCAAGGTTTAAGAAGGGTGGTTGATATATATGTGCTTATGCGTTTATAGCATTATGAAAAGGTGTTGAAGGGTTTTTAAATCCCGATAGAAGGATTATGAATGAAGACTTTAATAAAGTCTTATACAAAGGCTTGAGATCTAGTTAAAGGTTCTGATAGAGAGGTTTTGGTGGGGTGATTGGGTTCTGATACAAAGGAACTGGTGGTGAAGGGCCTTAACCATATATAAATATGAAATTTTGACTCCTTTGTGAGTCAAATGCCTGGGATAGTTGTGTTTATGCACTCTTATGCAATTTGTGGGTATGTGTGGGGGTAACCTTGCACCATTAGTGGTAACAGAGAAGATTTGTAATCACAATAGATTTGTATTAGAACAGAACTGAGGTTAGAGCAGAATTGTAAGTGAAACAGTTGGGGTTACATAACAAAAAAATTCTATGTGAAAGAATTAAAAGCAGAGTTATGTGTAAAGATGTTTACGTAGGCAAGAGGAGAATCAAATTCTAATTTGATAGAAGAAGATACACAGAGATGATGGGTAGTAGTTCTAGCAGAGGCTTGGAATAGGCATGAACAGAGGATTCCTTAAACGAAAGAAAAAGCAAGATTGCTTAATGCAAGTTCTGAAGGAAAGAGGACTTGGAGACAAAACAGAGGACAATCCATTCAAGGCAGAGGAAGAATGGGTGAAACAATATCATACTGAGGTCTTGAAAGAGAGGTAATATGTTATGTTCTATTTTAAATTGAGAATGTGTGTTTATATATTAATGCACAGGTGACAACAAGAGAAGCTGTGAGAAGGGAACTAGATGTGTTCTTGAAGATAGAGTAAGGAGAATACTCTGATAGAAAAGTGGCAGTGGACCTGAAGAATCCAACAAGAAATTGGAGAGAGAGGAAAACTGAAGTGTTCTCAAGAGAGAGTGAGAGATTGTAGAAGCCTAGAAGGAGCAAAGGTGTTGCTAAATGGGAGGTTCCAGACAGAGGACCCGTTCTTACCAAAAGATTAAGTGAGGAGAGCTTAGTGAGGTAAGATTGTAGCCAGGAGGACTAGTTGTAGCAGAGGCTTGTTGCAGATAAGTGAGAAGTTCATGAAGATAGAGGAGGAAAGCAGCCTTTTGAAGATATCTTAAGAGGTAATGAAGATATAGAAGCAAAAGGTGACCGAGAAAGATTTTCAGAAGAGAAGGATTGACTGGATACAAAAGAAAAAGTCTATGGTTGAGTCTACAGAAGCTGTCATGGAGATGAAGAATCAGGATCTTATGTTGATGAAGAATGAAGGAATATTGTCTCAAAAAGATAATCAAATGAGTTTGATTGATGTTAGTGATAAAAATCAAATGCAGGAGAATGATAATGCAGATGATGAGACCATGATAGTTCTTAGAGAAGGTAAACAATAAGATACTGAAGGCAAGCTTGAAGAAAGAACTATGTTAGCTAAAAAAATAGTAAAGGATCATCAGTTCATCATGATGATAGGCACAATAGAAATAGCCATGGAAGCTGTTGATACAATCAAGGGAAATGAAGGACATCTACTGAAAGATGTTAAGAAGGAAGAATTCTATGCAAAAGACATAGTAGAGGGAGAAAGAACACTAGTAAAAGAG